>BHDV01034931.1:32828-42987 GCA_005406045.1 Adoxophyes honmai
CCCCCCCCCCCGAAACTAAAACCTGGCTACGCCCGTGATTAGTTATTTACTTATGTGACTCATCTCTCATCACCTCTCCATTTCTTCCGTGAATGTAGTCAGAATCTACCAAGGAAATTTAAGATATGTTTTAAGCGAGAAGGTAGCAACCCTGTCACTATTGTACCGACTGTACTGTTCATTAATATATGAGCAAAACCGAGGGTTCAAAAATATCTGTACCTACATCTTTATGACATTGACAATGGTGCAAAAGTTTACATATTTCGCATTTGTCTGCTCATATATTTATGAACTCGACTGTACTTACCTAACTTTGAACCCTAAACATATGCTAGAAATTGCTATGAAACGTTAATAGTCGATTTTGTTCACGTAGTAGAGTTTCTTGGGCTCTGGCTGTCTCGTTTGGGAATACAGGTGTGATGGTATGTATGTACAATGTAGATCTGCAGAAAAGAACTAGATAAGTATGTTAGTATTTATGTTCATATAGCGTTTGCAGAAAATAACTTCATAGATACGCATGTGGGTATTTATGTTCATTTAGCGTGCTGAGCATTTCAATTGATAAACTGCAGCATGGCTAACAGCGGGTGTTTTATCGTCGCAGGAGCAATCTCATGGTGGCCTAGTTTCTAGCGGCGTCCAATGGGGCCAGTAGCGAAGTCTCAGGTTCACTACAGCGAGCCGCAGGTCTTTCTAGATTCAACCTCTTTATAATAATAAAAAATGGTTTATAGGGTTGCCAGGCTTTTTTTAACGAAGTGTAGTATTTAAAAAACTATTCTCACACTTCTCACGTTTTCACGGTCTCCGCACTCCACCCCTTTTAATTAGGTAATTTTATTGTTAGCCTTCTAATTTTTAGCATATCTACGGAAGTGACACAAACGAAATGTTCCGTGTCTCTGAAGGGAGATTTCTCCCACAGCTTTTTTTAAGCATAAAACATCCCTTTAGATACCCATGACATCGCTTGTCATCTTTATCGTCTGTCATAATGTAGCCATGTTTAGCAAAACCTGTTCGAAAAGTTTCCCGATCCTAAGACATCTTTACATCTCTAAGCAGGCCCCTCTTCTCCACTGGGCACTATGGGCACGTGCCCAGGGCCCCGCTATCGAATGGGGCCCCCTAGTTCCTGCCAGATTACCGAATGATAACCATAGGGGCCCCATGATCCTAATGTGCCCAGGGCCTCAAATAGTTTAAAGACGGTACTGTCTCTAAGGTACAAAAGTCAAGACGCTCGCGAGATAAACTATACCTGTCACTGTCTAACTAGAGACGTCAGAAAATGACAGATAGTGAATCTCGTGCGCTAGAATACGTGCAAGTGTTGCCAGCTTGACATGAAACTATTGGCTTATAAAGCCCAATTTTATATTAGTTTGAACAATGTAAATGGGGAGGCCATGATAGCCCAGCGGTTCGACATGTGGCCTCTCAAGCAGAGGCTTGTGGGTTCAAACCTCGGGCGCGCACCTCTGAATTTTTCGGAATTTATGTGCGATATCGAATTTGATATTTATCACGAGCTATTCGGTGAAGGAAAACATCGTGAGGAAACCTACACACAGCGACGATGTAATTTAACGCTGTGTGTGAAGTTCCCAATCCGCACTGGGCCCGCGTGGGAACTATAGCCCAAGCCCTCTCGTACTGAGAGGAGGCCTGTGCCCTGCAGTAGGACGTACATAGGCTGATGATGATGATGATGTTGCCAGCTGAGCCTATTGCAGAACAACATGGGAAAAGATCCCTTTGTATCTTCAGTTCAGCACCAATGGCATCAATAATGAACCAATAAGTGGCAGGGTATCTTCATACTTTCTTCAGCCATACGAAGCACATTATTAGCTAATCATCAATCCATAATGGGTGAACAATGGGCCAGTGTGAGGTCTGTAGGAGTATGTACTTACCTACGTCGTGACTAAGGGGCTGAATCCAATGATCTTATTGATTCCGAGCACGTTAGATTAATGGTCTTATTAATCCGGTTCGAAGGACTATATTGGCACTTAAGCATGCAATTGCTTGCAAACTGCAGGAGTGACATAACGTACCTATTGTTTAGTGTAAAATATAGTAATTTGGTAATTAAGTATTTACTAAATGTTAAATACAATTTTATTAGCTGCATGGTTTTAGTTAACAAGCCTGTCTAGCACTTTTTATTTTAACCTTTAACTTCGTCGTTTAAAAAAATAACTAAATCAAAGTAGAGTTCGAATAAAACCTCACACAAGGCAGTGCAGTGACCGCTGCTGCCGTGTATTATAATAATCTCGTAGATTACACATGACTTACGTGAAAAAAAGGGATTACACAAAAACGCCGACTGGGGACCACACGGTTTTCTTGCCCAGTTGAGATGAAGGGCAATGACATCATCATAGAAATTTCCGTTCTAGCTGCGTAAAAATATACAGGGCGTTATTGGTGAAAGAAGATTTATAGATATGTACTTATTAGTGATGTGCCGGATCGTTAAAAATGTATATCCGCGAATACGGATCTGAATACGGATATTTAGAGTCAAGATCCGCGGATACGGATACGGATACGGATTTTTATTTTCTTATTCATTTGGTGTCAGCACCCGCGGCCTCGAAACGATAGTTGACGTTACGCTCGCCGCAACGTCAGGCAGGACATGTTTTGACACTTTTGACTTGCATTGCGCGGATAGTTACTTTTGTTTTGGTTATAAAGATCTATCTATCTAGATGTCTGCAATGTAAAGGTGCCAAATTTTTGAATTAAATGGATAAAAATACTCTGAATGGATTTTAATAGTTTTTTAATTCTACCTCATCACTTGAAAAAGATCCGTAAAAGATCCGCTCGAAAAGTAACGGATACAGATACGGATACGGATTTTTCTTTCCCCTCGGATATCCGCGGATACGGATACGGATACGGATATCCGGAACATCACTAGTACTTATCAAACAGATTTCCGCGGGGAGTGACACAGGATGGGTATATTGGGAGGGGAAGATCTAGACGGACGTTTTAGAAAAGCTTAGAGTGATTAGTGTAACTAATTAAAACTATCATGAATCGATAACGATCTCGTTTGCGAATTTTGCGATTTAACACGAAATAACATGGAAACTGAGACAGCGCACCCAAGCGGCACGTTTACACAAATGCCGCGGTTGAAACGTCTCCGTACAATTCCGCGTTAATTCCCAAACGAAATCTTTATCGATTCACATCAATCCCCACAAAGTTAAAGAAATTCAACAAAACACCCTGAATATGATGCTCGCAGTGGGGGTTGACTTTTATTAACGTCTCAACCACTAATAATTATTGCCGTCATATCATCACGAGATTCAGAAATGACTCATAGAATGGTCACTACCCCGAGTAACATTAATTTCCCTATCTACTTATCTATACACAGATGATTATTAAACCCAAAGAAAACGAAATGCTTTCACCGTCCACCATTTATTTGTTTAGGCACGCAGGATTTTGAGAACATTACAAGGGGAATAATGAGTTTTGTAATAGTTTCATTAGAAGTTAATGAGCCTTACACTGTCTGGAATGAGGGCACGGCAGAAAATAGAACATAGCGTCATTTTCATAATGGATGCATGTAAATAAAAATGTTGAAAACCATGACTCTGAGTCGACGCTTGCGTCAATTATGTCACTCTAGCTGTGCTGGCTACTTAAAGGATCAAATTCCAATGAATCAATAGAATTAGCTCACATCCCACATAAAATGTCAGGTGGGGGCCAATAACTTTATCGTCGCTGGAGATTTATTTCTAAATATTTCAAGACCGTATTTTATGTCGTCCCCATTTTATACAAATTGCGACTCCATTAGTCAATGCCCAGTTTGACGGAAGCAAAAATGCATTTTTCCTAGTGATTCTATCTATTGACAGAAATTTATTGAGATGTATCCTCGCAAAATTGCGACGTCAGCATCCCCATAATAATTTCTCCCGTAAAACCAGGCTTCACCGTCAAACTGTAGCAGAAAACTAAAGTGCTCGCCAACTTCCGAGGCTGACAGTACCACGGTTGTACCTAGATCAGCAACATTAACCAAATTTATGACCTACTTCTGTGTAAACAAATGCGCCTACACAAATGATTAGGTATACCCATGGGTCTCGCGCAGATTCCAATTAGAAGCAAGCAAACATTAGCGCTGAGCTGATGTCATAATAATTATTAACCTGTGAGTCTTGCTTGATTAAACCGAATGTGAAGACCCGCGAGGCCACAACAAGTTTACATAACATAAACATCCTGTGTTCCCAAAAGTGTAGGCAGAGTACACGAAACGTTACTTAGACTTTAAATATTTCTCGTTTCGTAGACATTTCAATAACTAATTATTTTAATAATAAACATTGCATTTACATGTCGTACCCATTATCCTATCATCTTAGTAATCTTTACACAACAATACAAACAACAACAAAATATATCAACAACGTCGGATAGCTACCGTATTTGATATAAGTCTGTATTCATTCATAAATTAAGAAAATGCCTAAGAACTTTAATGTCATGGGCACACTAGCTAGACTATTTATTTATTATAACCACGCACACAACAACAGTTATAAAAACTAAAAATAATGAAGTCTTAAAAAAAGTTAAAAAAGCCAAGACTTTGTGACAAAGTTAACAAAAAAGTATAAAAATTACAATTACATGTACCTGATAAGCCATACTAAAGTTAGCAAGCCACAATGATTCAATTACCATTTTAATAAGTTCTTGTTTACAACATTTAAATGCATTTTTAACCTTGATCCAGCTGTTTTGTGAGGTAAGTAAGCCACATCGCATTGTATTACTCAATAGAGCATGAGTATTTTTCTATAGTGGTTACCGTTACCGTAATACTATTAGCATCTCGTTCCTCCATGGGAGTGCCGTACGTACCTTTGCTTGGCTCTCGGCACCGCGCGAATGCCGTGTGCCCATCCAATGGCGGTGTCAGTCCGACCGCCATCGCGTGCGAGAGACGCCGCGTTTCCCGCGCTAACCATAGACAACCCGGATACGCTGATCCCGTATTCCCGCTTTTAAGGTAATTTCCGTTAAGTTACCTGCATTGGCCGAATGTCGAGGAGTTCGAGTTGTTTTTTTGAGTGTTTTTTTTTTTAATTGTGAAATGTGGCTTTAGAAGTTGTGCGACCGGCGTGGTTAAGTTTGGTTCCCATGTTGTGACGCTTTTCTTGTTTCTTTCGTATACCGTTGGTTGGGATATTTCTTTCTGTCTTGCCTTAAGTTAAGTTTCTTTATTTACATAGGTAATATGTATAAAATAGGTAATTATGCTGTAACATTTTTTATCCAGATTTATTAGAAAGGTTCTAAGTTAACACATTCAGAACCAAGGACCCGGCTCCCGGGTTCTTCAAAACATTACTCAGATACCGAGAACCCGGTAGCCGAGTCCATGCTATACTAGCTATAGATGACTTATGCCAGAACCGAGGACCCGGCTCCCGGGTTCTGCCTTTGTCGATGGGTCAGGGCTGCCGCTAACATAATAAAATAAAAATAATGATTAAAATCATAATCAACCTATTTCAGTTTGCGACAATATTTATTAGTAAGTAGTCAAATTATGTTTCGCATAGTTGAGTAAAAATATGACAACTTAAAAAGTCACTTTGGTTAGGCTACTACTTTTTATAGGCATGGTTATAGGTGTCGTCTCGCTCACTCTCATATTAAATAGTATTATCGTGAGCAGGAAGGCGCGACACGAAATTGGAACTATGCTTATTAAAGTAGTTATAGGCCCTGTGGCAGCAATCAAACAGTATCAAATGTTGTGCGTTCGGCGCAGCGGCGATGATTGTTTCTATGTGATGTCAATAGACGGCTCTCTACTATGTACAGTCAGCTGCAGAGAAAGGTAACCCCCTAGTAATGAAACATTGTATGGGCAGGGGGTTACTTTTCTCTGCAGCTGTCTGTACTACCAAATAACTGCAATTTTTTTTTGAGAAGTCAGTACAAAACCTTTGATGAATCCGACGACAAGGTGGCGCGCACTATCAAAGTGCCGATGCACTCTGTTTTCAATTATTTATTGTTTATCGTATTGGTCGTAATGTACATAGGCCCAGTTTTGCTTATTATTTATACAGTTTTTTGCGTCTCATAGAGGGACTACTTATCTATACCCAGAACTGTTCTACCTACATAAGGATTATTACCTTTTAGTTCATCGTCATTAGGGTGTTATTGAATTTCTTGGCGTGGATAAGTTAACTGGAAACAAAGATAATGACCGCCCGAGTGTGAGTTTTATGGTAGGCACCTGCACATTAAACAGTAAATGTTATATAGCACGGCAGCGTGCCGGCTAGTACACAATGCCCCGTCCACATTGTTCTCTGTCCCTTACAAACACGCCGCGTGGCTCATTTAAAGTTTATGACGCGCTTGTCTTGCAAGATTCGTGGTATTTTAGTGTGTATGGGACAATCTGACCCATTTTAAGAAGTCGTAAGTTCATGTTTAGGTAAAGAAAAAATTACGTTGGAAGCTTATCTTTATCTTTTATGTAGCCAACTTGCTACTGCAGGTGTCTGAATAAAATACAATAGATCGTGAACGCCAATCAGTTACTTTTACTGATAGCGATTTCGGGTCTAAACCTGTCTTTTTTATGTGTTCTGTCTTTGTTTAAGTTCCTGGAGGACAAATAGGCTCAAATAAAATTTAGTCTTAGCTTGTCTGTTGACGATTGGCCCTAATACACTTTGGGGCAGCCCTGAACCCGGGAGCCGGGTCCTCGGTTCTGCGCTAAGTGAACCCGGCTCCCGGGTTCTCGGTTAGGCGCATTGATTCGTTCGACTTAGCTCGAATGGACCCGGCTACCGAGTCCTATGTTTATACATTGTAAAAAACTCGGTTCCGCGCAGATGTTTCGATTTTAGGCTTGGTCGTGAATGTGTTAAACTAATAAACAAAAGTTAAGTTAGTAAAAGAATGCTTTACTTATTTACGTAAATACTACGTACAATGTACGAGTTAAGTTAAGAACCAATTAATTGGAACAAAAACAAATGAATTGATTAAAAAATTAAAAACAGAATTATTTAAATTCTCAATTATTAGATGTAGCTATATTGGATAAAAACTTTCGTTATTATATTGGTTTCGAAAAACGAATAAGTATAAGTACACATGTCTTCTTACAACTTAACAGTTTTATTACTTTGTGTACATAATGAATGATAAAATGTAGGTATGTAAGTACAAATAATTAAATATGTTAAAATATGTATGTACATAGGTGTAAACTCAGTGGATTGCGAATAAGGTAGGTACGTAGACGTGAACAACTTACCTTACTTACTCCAAAACATTGATGCCCCAATCCTGATTATTATTAAATTTTTTGCACAAAATTTGCACGTTTTTAAAATATTCTATGATTTTTAGGTAGTGCGTAGGTATAACACTAAGCCCAAATCGACTTCTTATTAATACTGTAACGTAAAACAATAGTGATATTTTTATTTTTTAGCATTTATAACATGGTGTCTTACATCTTACTTGTCTTTACACCTTAAAAACTATGTCATAAAGATCTTTTGTCGTCATTACAAACAAATTTTATGTTCATTAAGGGCAGCAAATATTTTAAGAGAAATAAGGTTCTACCAACGTACCTGTCGATGTGTAGGTAGGTAAATAGATAGATAACTATAATATATTATATTATTGAGCGCGTGGTTGGCATACAAATGTTTCCGAGACGCTGATTAAACAGATACATAACATATTTTTAATTAAGTACCTACATACTTAAATCGAATACCTACTTAAATAAACTGTTACACATTTTTTATCGGTTCAGACTTTGTTAAAAAGAAACGTCTAGGTACTGTGACGTCATAATATGTTATTCAAAATTTTAGTGGTAAGTAATTAAGTATGGTATGGAGGTCTATCAATGGTGGTACAATCCTCGTAATCTTATTTAAGAAGCATTTTCATTTTATTTAAGAAAAATTTAAGAAACTCGGAACTCGAAAATGTTGGCAAGTTAAATGCCGAAGACTGAACTTTTGAACGTCACACAAAAAAATCAAAGCTGATAAGTATCAGTATCGTGAATATTTTGCTGTTGTAAGTAGGTATGCAAATTTAGTAGATCAACGGACACGGCCGGAGCAAAATTGTAAAACAAAACGGGCTGCATAAGATAGTAATTATCCACTAAACACTAGATAACCCCGTCAACACTCCAAGTCTGCATAATCAAATCACAGCAACAATATTTTATCTGTGAAAAAAAAACCAAGCCGAAAGTTCCTCACTTCCGGTCAATGGATCAACAAGTTTTTATAGACCGTTAATTTCGTAGTCGCCGGTATAGTTAGCATAGCACAGGTACTATTAAACCTACAGCGTGTTTATCTTTGCTGTTCCCGGTATCAAGTTGCTGGATACGAGTATCTTCATTCTAAGAATTAGTTAAAGCAAAGTGCTCTTAACTATGTAGGTACATAATAAAATGGTGTGAGAAAATAAAAAAATCTACAGGATTTTTTATTGAATTCTGTCAGACGATCTATTATTTAGGGAAAATACATTTTTGATTTATCTTTTGTTGGACTAACAGCGTTTCACGCATATAAAAGGCCCGTAATCTAACTACCAAATAACCATTTTTAATATTTAAAAATGCTACCTAAAATAACTCTTTTGGCAAAACTTAGCTAAGACCCTAACTATAACTACATAATATCATACTAACTAGCTGTAAGTCCAAACGTGGATCATCCTTGAATGACGCATGCCACAGTTTACCCAGAAACTTTTTAAAATCTATTTTTAACCGACTTCAAAAAAAGGAGGGGTTATCAATTCGAACTTATTTTTTTGTGTGTGTATGTTACTCGATATCTCGGAGACCCGTCAACCGATTTTCAAAATTTTTTTTAAATCGAAAGGGTATAAACTCGAAATTGGTCCCATTGGCACGAAACCAGGATCTGATGATGAAATCTTGGAGAAATCGAGGGAACTCTTCAAATTTTATATGGACATGTACGGCGTTTTCGGTAATTTGTTGATGAAGTCAAGAATTTACATTCAGTAAACAGAATACTTTCAAAATATTGCTAATTTGAAGTCGGTTTTTTTTTGTTTAAAATTATTTTTTCTTTTAGATGAAGCGGGTTCTTCTGCTGCTGGCTGTGGCCTCAGCAGCATACAGCCAAGACACGTGTCTCACGTCAGACACGGACCCTTATGTTCTCTTCGGCACGAAGACAGCTTACAACTTCGTTAACAGGCAGCTCTCTGGCCGAAGGCCCGAAGATGTTTTAGGTAAGATTCCTGTCAAACAGAACTGTCAAGAAAATATATATTCATGTAGAAATAAGTGAAACAGACAACTAAAGCTGTTTCTCGTTTCGTAGCCATGTTTCGATTTTTTAAGGTTTAACACATTATTTGCTGCTGACGCCGATTGGAGGCAAAATTGTATGGAGTATGAGATGCTCGGTAATGAAAGGGTTAAACTTCATACATACATACATCACGCCTGTATTTCCAAAAGAGGTTGACAGAACACAAGAGCCGTAACATAGTCAAAACCATGACCATTCTGCGTCTCATCACATACTTACATACACATCACATACAAGCATATTTTTCAGTTAGATGCTGACAGAATGTCATAACGTCTAAAACATACCTTAACCTATGTTCCTTAGTCGCCTCTATCGACAACCTGGAAAAAAATGGAGAGCTGATATTTTAACCATAACTCCACAAATGACATAAACTGCAAAGTTAGGTGAAAGCGATAGGTAGGTACATACATACAATACTGATAGGAGTGACAGGTTGCTAATTTGTCACCTGAAACAATGTGAGGGTACCTAATTATAATTAACCTAGTTACCTTATTTGCCCCTTCCGACATCCACTGAAGAAATGGTGTAACTCTAAACTCGACACCACAAGAGACGTCACAAGAGATTTAAAGGATACAAAGGAATCAAAAATTGTCATAAAAGTTGTTACACTTTTTCTAATACTATCTTAGGTATACAGGGTGTCTCTGACATAGGGGCTTTAAATGTAGGTATCGACTTAACTCCTCAAACGGAACTTCTTTTGTTCTACAACT
>BHDV01034931.1:46277-77605 GCA_005406045.1 Adoxophyes honmai
AATGTGTTAAAACAAAATTAGATCAGTTAAGTGAGTAGAATCCAACTTTACAATTAAAGCCCCTAAGTCAGAGACACGCTGTATGAATCCTACGTCTTTCAAAAAGCAATTCAACTTACAAAGTAAAATAACCACGCCAGATACCACAAAGGATTTAAAAATCAATTTGGAATAGTGCGGTCATTGCCCTCCATTCTTGACACCACGTTTCCTACAAAACCGTAGTTTTTGCATTGTTATTATTACGTTTGTCTCGTTCTGTAGACTGCGTAATGATAATGAGTAATGAGGTTTGAAGTCACGAATATGTAATTAGAAAGAGAAGCCTAAGGTTTAGAATATAAATATCTTTCAAAACATCTCCGACTCTATTGAACTTTTGGCCTGTAAACAATTCATATTGGGCTTTGAAAACTAATCTAGACTACCTATTTAAATATTTACACGCAAAACTAACGTATTCCTACCAACATTAACTGCTTATAAAGTACTAACCACATTTTTGCCTCATTATTGAATGGTAAATTACATCCATACAGGGAAATTTTGCTATTATGTACGCCATTAAATTTTGAATCAATAGGTACTTAGTCGAAAAAAAAATGTTAGCAGTAAATTTTGACACAATTTTCCGTTTTATGCTCACAATTGCCATGACTCTTAACGACTGTAAACATTTTTACTGTTCCTGTCTATAGTACTAGAATAAAACAGGTAGGTACCTATCTAATGAATAATGACAATTCACCTAAATTCGCAAAGGACAAAACTATGTCAAAACTCATAATCGTATAAATACAGGAAAGCGGTAATCAAGCAGATAAAATATTACACAACCTCGCATAACTAAAAGAGTAATTATAACCTATGATGTCATACTAGTAGAGCTATTTTAAACAGTTTTTATTAAACGATCGAAAAATCGTGGAAAAATCTGGTTTTGGCACAAATCCAACGTGACAACGCCACTAACTTTGGCCCTTGTGTCAGGGACGCAAGGCTTGTATTAAAATTAATGGTACAATCGAATTCCTTTACCTTTATTATGTTTTTTTTGACACACGCGTAAATATAGAGGTGTATTTATGTCTATGGATCGCGTTTGTAAATTTACCGCGCAGTGACAGTGCTACCAACCAAACCGTACGTTTTGAACAACTTGGCATTAAAGAAATTAAAAATAAAACGTTTTAGTTAAAATACAGTCCAACCAATTGATTTCTGGCTTACCGCAATGCAATTACCTACGTGTCACTATGGAATTTAGTCTGAATCGAACTGGGCTGGGACTGAACTGAACTGAACTGAACTGAATTGAGAATTCCAGGGACTTATTAGAATGAGAGCTGGTTGATTTGATATCTTCGAAGTAATTTCAATCAGAATATCAAACGATATCTGGGGGCACGGCCGTGCCCCCACCAAGTCGAGCAAAAAAGCGTCACGGCCGTACCATCCTTTTCTCGAAGCAATTCAGACCATTTTCGACCACCTGTAACTTCGTTGTGGATAAAACTAGAAGACTGAAATTTTCAGTAACTATGCAGGCATTGAAAAGACACGTATATTTCAAATTTCATTCAATTTGAACCAGTATTTTAAGAACTATAACGGGTCAAATTTCTTAATTTTGTCACTCACTGACTCAACGATCATCAAAAGTCTGAGGCACTTCTAGCAGACCTAGAAGCTTCAAATTTGGAATATAAGTAGTGTTTGGTGTATGAATCAAAGAAAAACTAAAAAAAACCGGCCAAGTGCGAGCCGGACTCGCGGCGGACGAAGGGTTCTGTACCAAAAACTGCAAAAAATCAGAATTTTTGTGTGGGAAAAAAGTAGAAATGTTTGCAAAATACAAAAAGAAATGAGATCCCATCAAAAACAATACTTGTCAAAAAATACCAAGTCTCGCAACTCAGTTGTTCTGCGGTAAAAAGTTGTGAGATCCATGTAATACCAAGTCGGTATAACATGGTATAAATAAATATATCGAGACTTGGCCATCGCCTGAAAACATATGTAAATTCAATTATTTAGTGCGATGGCCAAGTCTCGATATATTTATTTATACCATGTTATACCGACTTGGTATTACAGTATGGATCTCACAACTTTTTACCGCAGAACAACTGAGTTGCGAGACTTGGTATTTTTTGACAAGTATTGTTTTTGATGGGATGGAGGTTTACGTGTAGGTACATATTTCTAAATTTGCCCTTTATCCCTTCCTCTCAGCGTAACATAAACTTGATAGCAAAAAGTATTAATGAAAGTGGTGTAATACTTTGTTGAAGGTCCTTATCCTTATGGACATGTTGAAGAAAGATGATGAAAGTTGGATGAAAATTAGAAAATTTCAACCTTAGCAGACGAAGTCGCTTTCACCAGCTATAATTTTGATTACATATTCACTGCAAATTGCTGTCATATCTGGTTTTGCCACCATTTTCTGCCTATATCGTATACCTAACCTATAACATACGTAACGTACTTACCTACTTAAGTACGAAACAGTGAGTAGTGAAATATTTCACCGCAACGAAAAAAAAAAAACAAAATTTCATAGACAATCCATCTAAATCTACACAGGCGTTTACGAGGTCAAATGGCACTGAAACATGGCAGCCGGTAGCTGGCCAGCAAGGCGTGTCCGACATTAAAATATCTGATCATATAATGTCACGCAGGATCCTAAAAATGTCCGAATTTAGGCCGGACCATCCCGTGGTCACGGTAGCGAAAGGATACATTATACACGCTATGGTGATGCCATAACTAAATTAGAAACGCTACACTTTAGGTACAATGTACATCTATGTAGAGACGAAATGCATAGCTCGACAAAGGAAAATCTTTAAGTTTATTATGACAACGTTCTGAGGTGACTCAAGATGTCAAAATGAACTGTCACGGTGAGGAAAGTATAAAAAAATAAAGCTCATGGCTCTGCGCATTAGTTGATGAGTTTAGTGTTTCATGTTAAACTCAAGACAGGCCGTGATAGCCTAGCGGTTTACCAGCGACCTGTCATGCAGAAGGTCGCAGCTTCGAATCCCAGCCTTGCATTGCACGATTGCACCTTTTGCATTGCACCTCTAAATCATTCGGAATTTAGTGCAAAATTGTATTTGATATTTACCACGAGCAATTCAACAGGGAATACTTCGTGAGGAAACCTGCATACAGTAATAATAGTAATAGTAGTAATTCAATGTTGTGGGTGCAGTTCCCAATTCGGGATGGATCCGCATGAGAACTAATAGCCCAATCTCTATCATACTGAGTGAAGGTCTGTGCCCAGAAGTGGGTCGTATTTAGGCTGGATTATTAGGATTATTTTCTTACAGAGTAAACATATACATACATACATATTCTCACGCCCATATTCCCATGAGGGGTAGGCAGAGCACATGAATTCAAAAATCCAGTGCCACGTTTAGCAAATTCAGGGTAACCAGATAGTTAAACGTGATATTGCGGTGACAGGTTGCTAGCCTATCGCCCACAATACACTAACCCTTTCCCAGAGTCGACTCTTACGACACCCACGGGAAGAAAGGGGGAGGTGCTATTCTAACCCGGCACCACACGGGTAACAGAGTAAACAATCAGGCGGATTTTAGTTTTAATGACTCCCTTTTAGTTGTATAAACATTTTTGCAATCCTTCCGTCATTTCGAACGCTCCCAAGCAAAAAAAAGTAAATATTTCGTGTTCTTTTTCGTATAATAAAGTGTTTACTGACTACATTTACTCTTGTGCCGTTCCATGCTCAGTATCCCCACAGCCGTTTACTTTAGCAGGCAAACTATGAAATTTGCAGACATCTTATTAGGTAGATTATCTGTTGACGGTTTAGCCTACTAAAGATATATTTTCCTATCCATAGTGGGTCAACTCGTCCATAGATTGAATATTAGGAGCGTCCATAAGGTAAACTATCGACTGTTTACACTACGTGTCATTACATCTAGATACCAACTTTATTTCAATTTCGAAGCTTTGTTTCGCTTTCGCGAAACTTTTCTTGCGTTGAAACTTTCGTTCTATGTAGGGGCGCGGGCATCGTTGTGCGCCGTGTTAACGCTTTGTTTTCCATACCTCAGCCAGGTTATCTCAGATATACCATGCCACTGTCTAACCGCATGTATCAGAAAATGACATTTCTTCGCTGCCGATACCATCTCAGCTCCATACTGACCCGTACTTATGCGTCATTCACCTTTTATCCACACGTTTACGTTCGCCCTACATTCACCAATGACGTCACATATGACTGCGTCGATTGCTCTGAAACACATCAAAGGAATAATCTATTACCATGATGTCACAGCGATTGTACTCGCTAGCGTCGTTGTGAACTATTTGTAAGGGGCCGTTCTCCAGCCGTACGATTTTTCGTGTTCTCAAGTTCAACTACCTCTGAAATCCAAATTTTAACAGATAACCTTATAAAAAAAATATCTTACGTAATTCACACTTTATTCTGCTCAGAATAAGTCTAACAATAGTATATTCTTATTATTAAATGCGCGAAACAAAAATCTAAAGTCAGAGGAGTCCACATTTTGGCCTTGTCCCACCTCCAAAATTTGTTAGTTGATGACATATACTTCGAAAACTAAACGCGGAAACTATAGGTTTTTGTTGTTCACAGCAAGCCAATTACATGATAAATGAAATCCTATTGCCTAAATAATAATTATTACGTTAGTTTATTTTTAAAACCATTTTTAAAAAGTGTCCCGAGTTTTGCGTCTTAACCTAATTTGGCCATAAAACGCGTCGTACTGCTCAAACGCACACTCCGAGAGACATCGACGATACGTTCCTAGAAAGAGTCTATCACGCCGCGACGGCTAAATAGTGCGAACCTGTGACATATTGTGTCGCTGCCAAATCACGAAGGAAAGAAAACAACACGATTTTTTTGTCACAGTTGAAAGTAATTACCGTTTTATTTTTTTCTCGCTTGTTTTGTTGATATATTTAACTCGGATTATTTTGACATATTAAGCAGTGTTATAATTACTTACACAAAAAATATTGAGTTCTTATTAATAACCGTTTTGAAGTAATTAATTAAAAACTAAATTGCTCACGTGATTACCGCAACGGTGATTACCGTTATTTGAGTGATCTCCGTCGTTTTATAGACGTGGTTATCACTATAAGGTGCTAACAAATTAGTATTTTTTTTTTGTTCGGTAAATTAAAACAATAAAATTATATACAAAGGTTCCTTCATTACAGTTAAAAGTTAATTAATTTAATGTAATCTATTACCTCTTAAAATATCCGTGACTAATTTGTTAGCACCTTATATATCGGTTATTTATTGAGTTATTACTGTAAAAAATAAGTTTTAAATAGTGTTTCTCTTGATTATGAATATTACTCTGTGCAATACAAAAAAAAATTACACCTAATTAAAAAATAACAATTTCACGTATCTTTTTTCACATCAATGGTTATCATAAATTAAAATTATTATACTATTACTCAAGATGTTTATAATTCAAGGCTATAAAGAGTCTTGTGATATCAATCAAAAAACGTGATTTCATCCCATTATTTGTACTTTTGTGATTACCGTATTATATGAAAAAGGAAAATTTTATTATCTCGATAATTATAAGGTTTAAAGTGATGCCTCCTTTTGCAAAACGTTTGAGGTGTGAAGCATTATTCGATTTATTCATAAAAACACAGATTAACATAAAATGAAATTATGCTACGGAGTGTCACGCAAAACTGCCTTGCTCGTGGAATGGCCCTAAAGGCCAGCAGCAAAGTAACAAATTAAACTCGTCGACGATGAGATGTCAAAATTAGTTGTCAAAATTAGCTACATTTGTACCAAATTACTAAGTACGCCAATTTATCCCAGAACCAGCGTGGACTCCCGTCGAATCTCCCGTGGACCGCTGGGGGACCACTTTCAGAATTACTGTAAGGCTTCAGACGGCAGCGCCGCCTTTTGACTGATAAGTCAAGTGGTGCAATCATTTTGATAAAAATACGTCATACGTCAATGGCGATTCTTCCGCACGTTAAAAAATTACCATTTCTTTTCAGTGGTGGTCCGTGAGTGGGGTCGGGAGGCTCGGGCCATCTCTATCCCACCACATATTCCTAAATTAGGTAGGTATTTGCCAGCCTAATTCTAAAACCAGCCAAGAAACTAGTCTGACACAAAACTTAGGTGCTTTCCTTAGTTTCTTTATAGTCCAGTTCATTTTAGGTCACTTTTTGGGTTGAGAATATGCTCTCTATAATATATCTTTCGTGGATCCCATAAGAGGCGACATTGCAGCAACCTGTCAGTATTATATCTCTCTCATTTAAAATTGTCCTGACAGTGGTAACGATATGCGAAATAGTCGTGGTTTAGACATATGTAAAGATTTGTGTGTGCTGCCTACCCAAATTTCGAACAAATGTGATGTTAATGTATAGTATGTGTTGAACTTATAAAATTGTACAACTTCCATCCTATTGCTTCAAAAATTTAAGCTGTACCTAATTCGTCTTTCTTGTTAATTTGTAATGCAGGTAAATGCCAAGAGTTGCAACGGCATCGTTTAGATTTCAAGGATTTGTGCATTTTAGAACAAGAACTAGGTACTAGTTGGAAAACTCATTGGGGCTTAGTTACAGTCACAGATCATAGTGTAAATAGTGTCAATGAAAATAACTATTTTTGTAATCACTTTTATAAATCGCGCCATCTCTCGTTACGGTGATGAATACTCTGTACTGTTTGCAGAGTGACCCCTAGCGACGACGACCTATGAAAATAATCTGTGATTATTTTTATAAGTACTTTTATAAATAGTGCTATCTAAGTAAGTAAGTAAGTAAGTAATTTTATTGATTAACATAAAAGACGTAATACATGAAATAAATCCTGGCCATTGCACTAGACACTCATCTCTCGTGACTTACATAATTATTGCGAGTTTACAATGACCGCTAGCGCTAGCCATGGCAGCCTAGTATAACCCACTGCTGGGCAAAGGCCTCCACTTTCTTACGCCCACGGCTTACGCCACTCGCCCTTATCCAGAGCACGCACCTGCCAAACGCAGGCAGTATTGATAAAATAAAATAAAATATTATTTACTTTTATGAACAGCGCCATCTTTCGTCACTCACATAACTACCATAGGTTTATGGTTTTTATGGAAAATATAAACGGCGCAGAAGCGAAGCGAAGCAAAGCGCAGGGATCGTAAACCATTTCCCGCGGTGCATGACAAATTGTTCTGCAGAAATTATAACTCGTGGATTGCGGCGTAACAAATGTCAGTCCTCCATTGCAATGTAAATGTAACCTAACTACAGTCAGGGAAATAGGATGTTTAGCAGGTTGAGATACTTCTAAAATTGGCCTGATTACTGTTTCCAGCCAGTTGCATGACATAAGTACTCAACATTGAACTTCATGGTGAAGTTTGTCCTATAATGCGAACAAATTATGAAGGCGGTCAACCTCCTAAACAGTCAATTTCCCTGACTGTACTTTGGGTTGATCCAAGTAAACGAGAACAGAAATTTGTCTTACAGAAAGAATAACCATAACCTCTCACAGATTGTAGTGACCGTAGCGCCACCTTTCGTCAAGTGTCTTTATACTCTGTCGGTTTAGGTACTTAACTAAAAGAAAACAAACTTTATGTCAGATTTGACAGGTTAGAACGTTTTTTAACCGACTTCAAAAAAGGAGGTATTCAATTCGGCTGTATTTTTTTTTTTTTTTTTTTTTTTTTTTTTTTTTTTATCATTTTTTTTTTTATGTATGTTACCTCAGAACTTCTAAACGGGTGGACCGATTTCGATGATTTTTTTTTTGTTTGATTGGAAATGGCTTCCCATTGGTCCCATTTTAATTTCATCAAGATCTAACTAGTAGTTTTTGAATTATCCTTAAAATAAAAAAAAATGTATGGGCATTCGGGAATTTTAGTCCAAATTTACATTTGTACATACTTATATACAGACAATCACGCCTGTATTCTTAAATGTGGTAGGCAGAGCACACAAAACGCTACATAGACAGAACTATGTCTATGACACGCTTCGTGGCCACTTCTAGCACATTTTTTGTAGGTTTTGAGTTTGCAGGTATAATTGTGACAGGTTGCTAGCCTGTCGCCTAAAATTTACTTTAACCTATGTCCTTAGTCACCTCTTGCGACATCCACGGAAGAAATGGAGAGTATTTTTATGTGTATTCGCTGATTACTCGAAGACGCCTGGACCGATTTGGAAAATTCTTTTTTGTCTGAAAGGGTATAGTTTCCAGGTAGTCCGATTGTCAGCATATCTTGACCTGATGATGGAATATGAGGGAAATCGAGGGCAACCCTCAAATTTTATAGGCACAGGTAATGTTTTTAGTACATTTTTCAAAGCTACACCAGTATTTACGCTTGGCAGTAAAAAAACATGACTGAGCTGATGATGAAAGGTCAACTCCTTAATTTTTAGGAGTTAAAGGATATTGTTTTCGATACTGAATGCACCTGCAGACTGAAAATTATAGTTTCAGTAATTAGCCAGGCCTGCTGCTTCTCAAGCGTTGCATTTCTGCTAATGCTCGTTCATCGTGGGGTTTACTTAACAGTTTAGAGGGTTCTAAATCAGATAGTGCTATTCCTTCTAAAGCCTTGCCTTGAATCTGCTGAGAGCTACGGCGTATACCTACCTGACCTTTAGTAAATATGTACATAAACAGAAGTTTCCTTTCAGGATAAAGCTAATTTGAAGTCGGTTTTTTTTTGTTTAAAATTATTTTACTACCCAACTTTTTTCGAATATTCAAAAAGTTTAGCAAACGAAGGAAACAATAAAAAATATTTTCTTTGTGCCTAAATTTACCTAATGCCAGAAACAATCGGAATTAGAACACTAACGTTCCTCAGATCAATAAACATTACGAAGATTCCTTTGCTAAACTATTTAAACATCCGAAAAAAGTTGAGTAGTAAAAAAACCTTCATAACCTGTCAAATCTGACATAAAGTTTGTTTACTTTAAGTTAAGTACCTAAACCGACAGAGTATAGGTTTTAAGCTCAGAGGTATTAAGGTGACAGTTTGCTAGACTGTCATTTTAGTGGCCTCTTAGGACTTCCACGGAGGTAATGGTGAGATGTGCGGTGGGTAGAAACCCATAAAAAGGAAGTAACATCTCTTACATAACATACAACACCAACTACATCCTGCATTAACGGAAAAATCGTCAATCCCAGGAAATAAAACGTGGCTATTTCGGACGCCTATGATACACATAACGTCCGTTCTGTGATTAACTAAAGCTATAAATACACCGACATGCCATCAGAGCTTATTCCAGTTGCTAATGTGATTTTAAAAGGTATCTGTCCCGTTGTCGCGGTGGAAATTGGCCGAGGGAGAGTACTATACCGTCTATAACCAATTGATTCCTGACCCATCATGGAACCTAGTTTCATACAATAAACGCCACCACCAAAAGCATTCAGTAAAAAACTAGCCAAGTCTCGATGGAGCTGGTTGTTTATCTCAAAAAATAATAAAATCCAGATTAAGTCAACCTAAGTCTAAGGTTCCTTATTGCAATTTCTTTATTATAGTTCATTTTGTGTGACTTAGCCATTGAAGGGTACCTACACAAGGGTACAAAACCAGGGGCTCCATGACACTATTAAACCAATCTGTCTCCAGAACCGCTACCCCGTCACTTGGAGAACGTTGATTCAATAACCAGACAATTTTATTGTATTGTTTGATATTGATATAGCTGCGTATTTCAATACCTAATACATATTTATGCATAACAGGTGACATTGCATTGCTCTAGGAAGGTAATCTTTGGTGCGTTCATTGTGACAACGTGACAGTGGGTTAGAGACTTACTGGGTTCGACTGTATCTAATAAACATAATAAAAAATAATATAGTAAACACATACAAAATAAATATACAGGGTGGCAGGAAATTGGCCGTAAATATTTTGACAGTGGTCAGGTATTAAACGTCAGAAAGCGCTTACAAAAAGCTGAAAATATTTTTTCACTTCTCATGTTTCTTTCGTCCCTGCATAGCGGGACTAAAACTCCTTTTTAAGCTCTAGGGGCTAAAGTATTTTTTTTTAATTTGCCTTAGAAACGCCTTAAACAGCCTTTCACCGTGTTTGTGAATGTAGGATTTTTGCCATTTTTATAGACGTAGAAATAACCTCAAAGTGACAATGATGATGTGAATGATGGTAGAGATCCCTTTTGGGATAAGTCCGCCTTTGTACTTTGTTGTTTTAGTCCCTTGTTGAACAATCCACTAAACAAACATACTTTATTAAAAAGTACGGGTGGCAACTTTAATTGTAACACGAGACAAAAACATAACGCCTCCTTCAAGCGCCGTCGGTTATACGAGGGCTGCACTGAAAGTTTCGGGAAACTAATATTTAAATAACATTTTTTATCACGTATTATACCTTTTTACAATCGTCAAAGTTTCTATATCTTAAAACACTGGCCACATAGAAAAAAAAAAACAATGGTTCGGTTTCAATTGTTTTTTGAACTTGATGAGTCGCTGCTCAACATGGAATTGTCACGTGAAAATTTAAGAGCTATGATTTACTACGACTTTAAAAGTGGATTAACACAAAAATAATGTGGAGACCGGATGATTGCTGCTTTTAATAATGAAGCCCCTTCGATGACCACAATATACAGGTGGTTTTCGGAATTTCAACGTGGCCGTGTTTCCCTCATGGACAATGTGCGTGAAGGTCGACCAAAATCGGCAGTCACCCAAGAAAACATCAATGTTGTGCGTCAACTGATTACGGAAGACCGACATGTGACATATCGGGAAATTCAGGAGTCTCTGGGCATTGGAATGAGTCAAATACAAATTATTCTACAGCAAGAGTTAGGCGTGCAAAAATTGTTTTCCCGGTGGATACCTCATCAGTTGTTCGACGGACGGAAAACGACTTGTGTCGATTAGTGCCACGAAACTTTAAATAAAATCAACAGAGGAAGCTCAAATGCAGTTTTTAGTATTGTATTGGGTAATGAGTCATGGATATACGCCTATGAGGCTGAAACTAAAAACCAATTTCGAGTATGGGTCTATGAAGGCGAGATTAAGCCGACAAAAGTGGTTCGCTCTCGCAGCACGGCCAAAAAGATGGTGGCTAGTTTTGTCTCCAAATCGGGTCACGTGGCTACAATTCCTCTTGATGACCGTAGAACAGTCAATGCTGATTGGTATGCAACCATTTGTTTGCCGAGTGTGTTTGGTGAACTGAGAAAAAAAAACCTCAATCGTCGCATCATCCTTCACCATGACAATGTCAGCTCCCATACGGCTCGGTTAACAAAGGACTATCTAGACGGTGAAAAATTCGAATTACTGAACCATCCTCCATACAGCCCTGACTTAAGCCCCAATGACTCTTTCACATTCCCCAGAATCAAAGATAAGTTACGTGGTAAGCAGTTTCAGGCGCCAGAAGATGCCGTGGAGGCGTACAAAACGGCCATTTTGTCGACCCCACCTTCAGCGTTCAATGAGTGCTTCAAAAACTGGTTTGAACGTATGTAAAAGTACATTTAATATAAGGGAGAATACTTTCAAAAGCAATGAAATTACTTTTGATCATTTTAACTGGATATTTTTTTCTATTCCCGAAACTTTCAGTTTGACCCTCGTAATAAAGCAATATCGTTATCGTTGGAATATCGCCTTTTTGCGTCTAGAATCTGAATGTAGAGAGAATAATGACGATGAGCTCATAGTCAGTTCCGCTGACAGTGCTAAATGGACGCGTCGTTAACTTTGTTTGTATTGACAGGGGAAAATAGGTTCGTCAGGGAAAAATATTCCTCGGTCAATGGTGGGTCGGCCACGAAATTGGCTATAGCTGATTGTAGTGTAGTGGTCGATTCTACACATCTTTCAAAGATAGCTGCAGATAGTACCTATGGTGCAGAATAGTGAATAGAAAGAAACGGTATTAATGGCATAAGTTTCGAATGATCTATCTATACTATATATAGTTATTTATGTGACTAAGTACTTTATACAGTGTGTAAGAGGCCAAGGCGATAATAATTCACAGGGGTACGGTCCTCGGCTTCAATCTTGGCTAGGTTTTAAGGGGTGGAGGTAAGTGGCGTACTTCTTAAAATGTTGCCACGTTAGGGTCTCACCAAACCAGTCGACGCCTTATCGGCAAAATGCGGGTAGAAAAAGCTGTATGTCAACGCAATAAGGGCGAACAAGACGTCAATTGGCTCGGCCATGCTAGGCCGAGCGAGCCAAGCCAATTGTCTTGTTCGCCCTTATTGCGTTGACATAAAGCTTCTTCTACCCGCGTTTTGCCGAAACGGCGTCGACTAATGTGGGCAGTAGACCCTTAAATGCTGGGAAACGACACGGGCCCACGTTAGATTATATACCAAAGTATCTCTGTCAAATACAGTGTAACTTTATCTAAATTCGTATCGCTTCACGCCCAAACAGCGCGGCCAATTTTGATAAAATTTGTTAAGCAGGAAGCCTACAGCCTGGATTGACGCATAGGCTACTTTTTATCACGAAAACAATACATAAATCCCGTGGGATTGCGATACAACTTCTCTCCACGGAGTCCCAGCAACAGTTAGTAGTAATCGAATACATCAATTATCAATTTTATATGCAGACTCTACAGATTGTCTGGATGAGTGAAGATTCTAGCTTCGTCGCCGATATCTAGGTCGCACTAAAATAAATATGTCCTAGACCTAAAGTGTCTCATCCTCATCTGCGTAGAGATGAGCTCGGTCGACCGTTCTTCTCATAAATGGGTCATGTTCAGACTTCACACAGTTCCATTGTTTTCATTAGATAGAAATATTATGTATCTAAATATATAAAAGGAGAAACTGACTGACTGACTGACAGATCAACGCACAGCCTAAACGGCTAAACGTAGGCACTTGAAATTTGGAAGGGACGTAGCTTAAGTACCGTAGAGGTGCACTAAGAAAGGAATTCCCGAAATTCCCACGGGAACGGGAATTAGCGGGAAAATCCCGTTGTATGAAAAATCTAAACCGCTTAAGTTAGTCTTTTGAAATTTGGCATGCAGATACCCCACATAAAAACACCTGTAATATTTGGCCATGTAGGAAAGGAGTCTCTATGAAAAAACCTTGAATATGTAGGTACTAATTCAAAAGTAATTATTAAATCTCTCTAGAAACAAATTTTCAAGTTAAAAAAAAGAGTATTTATACAAGGTTGCATCGGTAGGTATTCAAATAATTTCGAGATCTCTTCTGTGTCATTCCAAACTTTATGCGAGCGAAGCCGCGGGCAAAAGCTAGTATTACATAAGAACTTATCAAAATAATAGTGTTCTTAAAGTTAAGTCAATAAACTTGTGTATATGTACTAAGTCGACTGGTGTAAGCAAGCGACCAATAATCGCGCGATCTATCATTCATTACTGAGCGAATAATCACCAATCACAGCACGTGAATTGGTCAATTGCTAGGCATGCCGGCAATAAGCCGTGGTAGCCCAGCGGTTCGACCTGTGGCCTCTCCAACAGAGGGTCGTGGGTTCAAACCTCGGGCTCGCACCTCTTAATTTTTCGGAATTTATGTGCGATATCCAATTTGATATTTATCAGGAGCTATTCGGTGATCGTGAGGAAACCTACACACAGCGACGAAGTAATTCAACGTTGTGTGTGAAGTTCCCAATCCGCACTGGGCCCACGTGTGAACTATAGCCAAAGCCCTCTCATACTGAGAGGAGGTCTGTGCCCTGCAGTGGGACGTATATAGGCTGATGATGATGATGATGACGCTAGGCATGCGTATTCCAAATTAGAAGACCACATTTTCGTTCTGGCAATCAACAAAAATGACAAAAATCTCGGGTTTTTTTTGCTGAACGTTTCGTAAAATAAACGAAGATCAAAAACTGCTAATTGTTAACACAGAGTTAATTAATAGCACTACCTTGAGTTAGATCACACTGACTTCATTGTTCTAAAATTACATCAAATCCTCTAATACTCAAATGCCCACTGTCTTGCTGGGTTTTGCTTATGTAAGCACCTACATAAAAATTTAATTCTGGAAATATCTAAGAAATTAACTAAAATCTGACCCATTTCCCGATCTCTCTTGTGGTATTTAGAATTAAACTTCTCTATTGTGCCCGCGAATATCAAGAAACAATAATGGCTTAAGTGTCGAACCATCCTGACTCCCGGAACGAAACCGAGGTGTATTTTAAGCGATTAGCTAACAACATGGCACTATTACACCTCTTTTAAACTCTGTTCAAAAACTACAAAAATGCCCTTGAAACTAGAAGTCACTTAGTCTTGCCAGTGCCGTAACTAGGGCGGTGCCAGCTGTGCCCAGGCACAGGGCACAGACCCTGGAGGGGCGCAGAAATGACCAGACCAGTATCTTACTTCAACCTCTTCAAGAGCGCAATTTTGAAAGCTCGGACCGGGCGCATATAAGACTAATTACAGCACCGAGTCCTTGATCTGTTTTCTGCGAAAGATTTCATGTACATATTTAGCAACACTTATGTTAATAACATTGTCACCAGGTTGCCAGCCGGTGGCCATCTGGCTCCTGAACCGGCATGGAGCCAACAACCCTGAGGCCGACGAACTGGCTGAGCTGGCTCGCCTCAAGAACTACAGAGACAACGTCGTCAACAACTACAGGGTGCCTGGCTTCAGGAGCAACAACAACAACGTAAGACCGCAAACTTGTTGATCTTAGGACGTCGCGTTGCCTTAAATACAGCCATCGATAGCGGCAAATGGGGAGATAAATTAATTTTACAATTCTGTTCTAACGGAGTAGGCATTAATACTAAAAATAATGTAAGGGATTAACAGTACCTAACCTATAGTCCTCGAGATCAAACTTAACAAGATTTTTTGCAGTGAGGGTAAATTCACGCATCGCTTATTCACTACAAAAAATTTTACTAAGTAGGTGCTTATGTTAGACACCGGTAACTTAACTATATCCTGCATAAGATCAATAAAACTAGGGTAACAATTAATTTTAATATAGATAGGTACCTAAGTCACGATTTACTCGCAAGTAAATAAAGTTTTCATGTGAAAAAATCGGTTCGTGGTTCTCCGAGATGAATTGAGAACCTCCTCCTTTTTTGAAGTCGGTTAAAACAGTGGGTAAAGAGAGACTTTTAGGTATTCAAAGACAAAATATTAATCTCTTGATTAAATCGACTCTTAATTGTCCCCTTCTTCAAAGTTAATCTCTGCATCAGTCATTTTTTAATCTATACGTTGTCGGTTTAGGTAGTTAAATCAATGTAAACAATCTTGACGTGTCTTTTTAGTTAAACGTACACTTTATAAATCGAAATCTTTACATTTTACAATTTAGGTATGAAAAAATCATTTACTTTCATAATTGAATTGTATAGTGTAACGATTTTCATTTTTAGACTGTGTATTTCAACAAAAAGACATGTCAAGATTGTTTATATTGTTTTAACTACCTAAACCGACAACGTATAGTGAGACGATGCCCACTTCATCCAGGGATACTCGCTGGTTTAGTGCGTGCTTGTAGTGGTTGGAAATGAAACTTGGATATTAAATGGTGGGGGTTAACTAATTACATCACAACTGGAGAAGTTTATTGCTGACCACTTTACTTTACGCGAAGTCATTCGCTGAAGGTACTTTTATAAATAAGTATGTGAAGAAACAAACACTTAAACTGTTTGATGATATTATCAAACCGTAGAAAGGGATTGAGCTCATATGTCATTTTTGAACTAAATGCATGATATGACATTGTCAGTGGTAGAGTATGCAGATAAAGTAAATTGTTATTTTGGTACAATGAATTTCTAAAGCATGGAAAAAATATCAAATTATGTAGCGTTTTTCTATTGATTTCCGTTAGCATTATGAGATAATACTTCAGATCAAATAGAGTTACTTTCTTAAACCTGTAGCGTTTTTTAAGGATTTTAAATATATTTTTTTATGTATTTTTGAACAGCTACGGCAATTTGATAAAGCGAAATAATGTGGTTAGTGACAGATTTGTCAGATATGATAGTACAATTTTTTATTAAAAAAATGTCAGTATTTACCGAGAATAGAGTTTAAATATGCAAATCATATTCAGCTATTAATTCTATTATCTATAAGGGTCTGCACTTATGAAGATATCAAATCTTAGTTTATAATTATATTTAATAATTTATTAAGTACAATTGTGCTAACGGTACTCTCGAATCCGTTTCTAATCGCGGTTCGATAATAAGTCTGTCTGCCTTCCAACCCCACAGCCTCAGATGTGCGCGTCAGACCTCTCACTCCTGGCCAGCTGGTCGTGGAACCCCCTCCACAACCTGACCTTCGCGGGAGACCTGACGTCTGCGGGCTACATGCAGACGCAGGACCTTGGGCGGGAGTGGCGCAGGCGGTACCCTGGCCTGTTCACGGAGAACAACCATGATTACCTGGTGAGCTGAGGTTATTAGGCACCGTCTTCCATTAGTCAGAGAATCATGAGAACCAAGGAGTAGTGGGATTTTATATCTGACCTTTAAAAAGTGTGGTGTCGGGTTTAGAATAACATCCCTCCATTTCTTCAGTGGATGTCGTAAGAGACGAATAAGGAAATAAGTTAAGGTGTATTATAGGCGACAGGCTCTAAACCTGTCACTATTAAGTATACCTGCCAACCTAAAAAATATGCTGGAAGTGGTTAAAAATCGTGAAATGGTTATAGTTTTGTCTATGTAGAGTTTCATGTGCTCTGCCTACCTCATTTGAGAATACATGTGATGTATGTGCGTATATCAAGATACCAAGTTAATTTCCGGGATAGGTTTTATTTTTATTAACTTTCCTTGAAAAAAATTTAAATTGCTAAACGTGAGCACTGGATCTTTGAATTCACGTTCTCTGCCTACCCCTTGGGAATACAGGCGTGAAAATATGTATGTATGTGAAAAAAAACTATAAGATAGGTACAGTCAGCGTCTGATACATGTATACACTTTAGTACCTTTTCTAATTAACCTCATATTTGAACTCTCGCATGAAATTGTCACTGCGATCACAGTGACAAAGTACCAAAGTGTAACCATGTATCAGACGCTGACTGTACTTACCCAATGGTGATTGCAATCATTTATTCAAGTGTTACTGTTACCCGTGCCATTGGACAGTGCACCTGCACTAATGTAGTGTAATTAACAGCGACCATGCCAATAGCACCGACTCCAATATACTCAGCTTCACGCAAACCTTGAATCAATGAAGTCCAATAGTTTGTTTAGCTCAATGAATGTAACTGTAGGTAGGTAACGATGTACTAAAGAACTAATTGCCATTGTCCGTAGAATCTCACACATACATCATGACGCCTGTGTATCTAAATGGGGTAGGCAGAACACAAAATGCTACATCTCCAAAATCATGAAATGTCACGTTTCGTAGCATAATGTTAGATTTAAACATAGATGAAAGAAATACATTTTCTTTTGCTTAAGGAGTGTTCCTAAATGATGGGCTACGGCTACGAACTAGCCCGAAACATGTCGAGCCAAACTCGAAAGACGTAAATTGCCGTATTTTTATAAATCGCAAAAAGTGGGCACATAGCCGTTGCCTTCGAAAAGGCAAGACTTAGGGATCCTAGGTTGACGTAAGCCATTTTTTGGGGGGATTATTTCACCTATTGGGATTGCAGTACACACATCTCCCCTAAGTGGGTTTCGTTAGAAATACATGCCTAATCGATGTATTCAAACAAATGTAGTGTAGCCAATATAGTGAAGGGTAAATTGACACGATTCAATCATAGCAAGGGATACTGAGATCACCCTTTCGATTAGTAAGTAACATATAGCCCGGCTATTCTACATATATGAAGGCGGATTGTCAATTAGGGCCTGTTCACACTAGCTATTCTTTTCGGCGATTTTTAGGCGATGCGAGATCGCCGCGAGCACGGGACGAGCAAGCTGCCTCATAAAAACAATCGCGGCGATATCGCATCGGAGCTTGCTCGCCGCGTGGTCGCGGCGATCTCGCATCGCCTAAAAATCGCCGAAAAGAATCGCCGCAACGTAAAAAGCTAATTTTTATGTAGCTAAGCTAACTTTTCATAATTTTCCAGTTCAGGTTCGCGCATGACAAGCGGTCCACGGATTCCTTCCGGGCCTTTACTGAGGGCCTGTTCGGATCCCAGGCGGAGCGCATGGCTGTGCCCAGGGACAACGATGAGACGCTCGTCAGGGTAATTATAATTCATTAGCTAACTCATTAGTAATCTCTATAACTTTCAAGAGGTCCAAAAGCACAGCTGAGTTTTTGCAGTTTGATGTTTGTGCAGAACAATAAGGGTCACCAAACGGCGTCGACTATTGTGGGGAGACCAAGTGCAAACTCTGCTTTACCCAAAATTCAGAAGACTGAACGCACCGTTAATTCTGTACCCCAAGTGTCGACATTACGATCAAAGCACAAGTCACTCTCATCTGCGTTAATAGGTACGCATCAATTTGTATGGGAACGCTACTAGTCTTGTCGATCACGACAGTTGCGTAAACGTGCCGCTAGGAGGCGCTGTCTCAGTTCCCATACAAACTGTTGCGTTTGATGCGTATTAATAATATGAACACAGACGAGAGTGAGTCGTGTTTTGGTCCTAATGACGACACTATGGGCAGGCACTGACCAAAATGCGTCTTCTTTAACGGCGTCGGTAAGTATGCGGTGCAAATGCGACGGGGTCTAATCTATACTAATATAATAAAGCTGAAGAGTTTGTTTGTTTGTTTGTTTGAACGCGCTAATCTCGGGAACTACTGGTCCGAATTGAAAAATTATTTTTGTGTTGGATAGACCATTTATCGAGGAAGGCTTTAGGCTATATAACATCACGCAGCAACTAATAGGAGCGAAGAAACATTGAAAAATGCGGGAAAACGGGGAAAATTAGTCACTATGCCACGCGGACGGAGTCGCGGGCACAGCTAGTACTTACTTAATAAAATGTCCTTAAAAATACCAGAATTTTAGATTTTATTGTTTTTGTTTTTCTACTTACAGCCGTACAAGTTCTGTCCAACATGGTTAAAGGAAGTCAACAGCACGTCGCAAAACTCTCAGCGGGACATTTTCGAATCGAAGCGGGAGTTTGCTGAGGTAATGAACTTATTCTTAATTTATTAACCGACTTCAAAAAAAATGGTTCTCTATTGGACTGTATTTTTGTTTAATTTCAAATTTGAGGGAAGATCAAAACGTTGCACCTGCGTTAAGATGCGTTGTTGAAACGTCATTATTTATTAACGTCACTCTATGTATTTCCAAAACGAACCATACAAATTTATGACTAATTTTCGGGTTAAATTGGAAAAAGATATCCATCCAGATATCCAATTTTAACTTACGTCGGCACCTGTCAAAGTTAATCATAAAATTTGTGATAGGTATATTTTGGGCGCTGTGTCTGTCTATAGCTGTGTCTGTGCCCTTATTTATCTCTAACTTTTAAACTCTAAAACTTTTATAACGTCTTTGATGCGTTCTATTTATCGAAACGAAAATGTAGCATTAACTTTTGTAAGTTACAATCTGCAACAAAGATTTTTATGCACATCACCTTAATGTCGATACAATATGAGCGTGCACATACTTTTGACACTTTGACTGTATCGATGTCTTTGATGCTTACAATCAGCATCAGCAGATTGTAGCTAATTTGTTTTGACAAAATTCGCAAGCAGGCAATTTTAGTGACCTTTCAATTAACCTGTACGAGGCATAGCAACTAATCCCGAATGCCATAGCAATTAGTTTCGTTAATGTTTGTATTAATACTAATTGACCAGTGACCTGTTGCTAGTAATTTCGGCTATTGCGAGCAAGGTCGCTGCAAGCCCGACTTTGTAAAGTAGAAATTACATAATTAATATGCCGTTTTAGTACAATTAAGATATTAAAAAATTATGCATTTCCTTTATATTGAAAAGGAAAAAAATATACATATCGAATAACTAATAAAAAATCTTGGATACCGTGATCGTGTGAACCAATAAAATAAAATCAAAAATGGCGGCCGCTCAAACTTTTTTTCCAGATACATATACATACATACAATCACCCCTGTGTTCCCAAATGAGGTAGGCAGATCACAAAAAACGTGACATAGACAAAACCATTATTATGACTATATCACGCTTCGCAGCCACTTCTAGCATAAATTACATTTGCAACGATGGAAGAGTTAGAATAGTGCCAGGTTGCTAGCCTGTCACCTAAAGCATACCTAAACCTATGTCCTATTTTTCCAGATGGTGACAAATATCTCGTTCAGGCTCGGTTTCAACTACGACATCGACCGCGGGATCATACAGCGCATGTACCAAATGTGCCGCTATAACAAAGCCTGGGACATTACTAAAGTGTCGCCCTGGTGCGCGGTGAGTACACATTCCAACGCCATCTATGTCGAGCCACAAGAAAATCGTTTAATTGCGACATCTAGTAGCACTGCATGAAAGCTAAAAATGTCACGAAAGAAAATGATCGAAATTAAAGGCCACTACAAATACAGCAGTCTCGACGAATGGGTCCAGATCTCTAGATAATTAATTCTTTGCTTTGGTAGCTAAAGCAAAAAAATGCATCGAAAAATGACAACAACTACCCTTTTTCATCTTGACTTTCTCAAATGTAACTTAATTTAATGTAAAAAAAAAATTTAACCTTCAAAAAACGTCGTATTTTACTTTAACAATTTATAAGTGAAATCACAAACTGCCGATAGAAAAAAAATCACTAAACAAAATCTGGCTCTCCTTTATGAAAATGCTTACATGAAAATTTTCAGGCATTCTCAAGAGAGGACCTGCGCCGTTTCGAGTACGCTGAGGACCTGGAGACCTACACCAAGTACGGGTACCAGTCGCCGCTGAACCCCCAACTGGGCTGCACTCAAGTCAGAGACTTCGTCAATTTCTTCCGGAACCACGTCAAAGAAGGTAACGAGGGATTAGGATTAAAAGTATCATTCTAATTTGCCGTTAGTTAGATTATGAATGCACAAGATCGAATGATTTGATACAGAATCAGTCGGCTTAAAGTGCAGCGCAGACGACAGACTTTTTGCGCGATCGAGTCTGCGGCGTACAAAAAGTCTGCGTGGATTGTATGCATTGTGCGCCGGACTTTTTACGCGTCGTGTGCGTTACTGCATATAATTACATAGGTTCTATTTTTAGACTAAAAAGTCCGACTATTACTCTGTCGTCTGCGCAGGGCCTAACACGACAGGGCGCGAGAAGAGTTACGCGTAAGATATTCTATACCTGTCGCTTTGTAACTAGAGAGAAATTGACAGATATTCTATCCCTACGTAATTGTTGTTGTAATTATTGTTTACTCTTTCAGACGCCCCAGTACAACCTCGCGCGATGGTCCAATTTGCCGAAACACCGTTGCTCCTCATGCTCCTGACGGCCCTGGGAGCACGCCGCGACAACGTCCCTCTGACCGGAGACAACTACCACACCACGCCCGTGCAGAGCCGCCAGTGGAGCACCTCGACCATGGTGCCTTTTAATTCGAATATCGCTGCCGTGCTGTACCGGTAAGTCGCGGAGACACTAACGCCATCTATAATACCATTTTGACAGTAGAAGTTCGACTAATCGATGATATGTGGCGTTAGGGCGCTACAACGGATACATAAACGCCCACTACAAATAGATCACAAATGTAAAAACCGGATTCTTTAAGATGAGAATTTTAGCGAACATAATTTGAAATTATCTCTTTAAACCAAAGGTAAAACTGGAAATTATTAATGCAAATACACTTATATTTTTTTGTTTTAATGATTCCATTCAAACGTCGTCACATTTTGCGGCGATTTTGGGTTTACTTAAAAATATGTGAGCGTGTGAGCGATGAAATATGTGAGAGACCCTACTACTATTCCTGTGGTGTCCGGATAGAATAACACGTTTGCATAAGTTCATACCTTCTGTGGATGTTGTAAGAGGCGACTAACGAAATAGGTTTAGGAATGCTTTAACCGACTGGCTAGCAACCTGTCACTATTACACCTTTTTCATCTGTTTAAAAACTAAAATTAGGTATGCTAGTGCTAGAAGTGGTTGCGAAGCGTGAAATAGTCAGGATTCTGTCTACGTCACGTTTCGAGTGCTCTGGATAACCCTTTGTGCGCGAGTGCCACTTGCACTGAACCTTTTTTTTTTCAAAACAAAGAACAGAACAAGTCAAAAGACACACGAACATAAATTTTACTTATTTTTAATTCCAATATGTTTTCAGCTGCAACCCCAACGGAAACTTCGGCATCAAAGACCGGTACCAAGTCCTCTTCCTCCAGAATGCGCAGACGATGAAGATCGAGAACTGCCGCGACGGCCTCTGCGAATGGTCTTACTTCTTATCCAAGTTTGGAGAACTAGGCGACAAATGCAATCTAGACTTCTGCAATGGCGCACCTAGGATCAACAGTTTCGGGGCCTTAAGCCTCGCTCTAGTCGCATTTTTCTTCCGATATATGATGTAATTATGTCAAGTGATATTTCAATAGAAGCTTGGTGAATTGATTTCTCTACTTACACATTCGAATGCCAATCTTGAACATTTACTTTTCACAGGCCCATTGTTGTTAACAAATATATCAATTTTTAATGACTATTGTAGCGGGTTTTAAAATGATACAATGAAAAGCGATCGAGCGAGCGAGCGAGCTATCAACAGATAGGTATACTTACTGTCCGAACAGAATACCCAATTACTCCGCTCGTTTATTCCCAACACCACCATTGCCAACTTCTATTGAAAGGTATACAGAAAGAGCAACCTTTTTAATACTATGAAATGTCAAATTTATTTACAAAGTTCTTGCTAATGTTTGCGAACACCCAGCACTTACAAACAGAGAGGTATGTTGAGAAAATCACGACCCTCACATTACAATTTCCAGCTTTAATATCTGCCAAAGCGGAACGAGCAAAAATATCTGACTCGTCCTACCTATCTAGATACTTATCTGATATTTTTGCAGCTCCGTGATGTCAGATAATGCAACTGTACAATAATTTTGTAGAAACTAAACAAGGGCCCAACAATCTTTTAACGTAAATGCTTGAATACGCAAGCTACGTTGTATCAACATTTTTAATTCTTTTGTATCGGTTATCTACACTATACGTCACGCTGTAGTTACTTGCACATAAGAACACTAGCGCTATCTGTTGCGTACTACATACAATTAAAACTGGTGAGCACCTGTGTCCATTGTTTTTGTAAATACCAAAAAGATAATTGTATTATAATAAGACAATACAATACAGTAAGCTACTTATTAGTTGTAAGTGAGTTCATAAAATTATGAAAGTAGTTGAGCCATACACTAAGAGAGATCGTTCTACGATGCCTCGATTTAGTAGGTGTTCTACTGTACCAACTTCGTAAAGATACTTTTTTTTAATGATGACGGCGCGTAAAATGTTACCTCACCCAAATATTATTTTCAATATAAATCATTTCATTACGAAAAAAAAAGGATTTTCATTCTTTTTAGTTTTTAATCGATCATAAGTCGTTTTTCTGTGCATTTAAAATTTTTACTTATCTTGTTAGTTGTGTACTTGTTAACTTTAATGCAACTGGATAGAGTAAGTAAGCTGGTAAGGTAGGTTCATGGTAGGTTGCATTGATATTTAAAGTACCTTAAACTTACTACATATTTTAATTTTAAGTGTTTTTATAGTACTTTTAACGGATTGTTTTTTAATTTTGATCACAATCATTGAACATTCCGTTCACCCATTATTAATTGCGCATTTTTTAGTTATTGTTTTATTTTTGTACCAATGTAATATTAATTTGCATTAAGTTGTGTAATTATGTATTTTTATAAAGGAACGATTTATGGATGTTAAATGTGTAAACTACTACTCTTCTGTAATTGTAATATTTTAACTAACAAAATTTAATAGCTACATAATATTATGTACCTTGATAAAAAGTCTACTCTTTTATGTATTTTGACTTTACAATTAATTACGAAATCATTTAATTTAGTATTATCAGATTATCACTAAACAAACGTTTAACAAACTGTTACATTACAAAATGTTTAGCAATGTTGACTTTACCATATTTTATCAAACTGTTGCACCAAATAGTTATGTAGTTGATAAATGTATACCTACTTAAAATCTTTATTGTTGTTTATAAATAGGATGTAAGTAACGCTTTTATAGATTTTAAACTTTTCCAACTTCAACAAACTTTACCACAGTTCGCACCACAAAGTAAAATCACCAAATGTTAGAACAAATAATTTTAAACAAAAAAAACCGACTTCAAATTAGCAATATTTTGAAAGTATTCTGTTTACTGAATGTAAAATCTTGACTTCATCAACAAATTACCGAAAACGCCGTACATCTCCGTACAAAATTTGAAGAGTTCCCTCGTATTCTCCAAGATTCCATCATCAGATCCTGGTTTCGTGCCAATTGGACCAAGTTCGAGTTATACCCTTTCGATTAAAAAAAAAATTTTGAAAATCGGTCCACGGGTTTTCGAGATATCGAGTAACATACACACAAAAAAAAAAAAAAAAAAAATTAGGTCGAATTGAGAACCTCCTCCTTTTTGAAGTCGGTTAAAAAATATGATAATGTTAAGCTTGCTAGAACAACAACTCTTTAAGCTTGCTAGCTTAACTACTCAGTTTTGATATAGTGTTGCAAAAGTTTCAAAATCTATAAAATTATAAAAGATACCTACTTATCTATTTTAAGCTTTGAAGTCTAATATTTCATTGAATGCTAGTAGATTATAATGATAATTTCTCAATACCACCGTACCCTGCACGGTAATCATGTTTTGTTCTGTGTCAGAAATAAATAACTATTCGTTACTATCTATGCCTTTTACTTAACAGCGACCCATCCCGGCTTCACACGGTTGATATAAATCTAGTATAAACTAGAGAATTGAGACATCAAAATCCTCTAAAATTATCAGCGTTTCCTTATAAATAAATTTCCCTATGTATAAATATGTACATGTGTAAATATGTAAACCATCCTATCGAATCACCATGTCTATTAAAAAAACTTCCTGATCCGTTACGTAGTTTTAAAGATCTAAGCAAACAGAATAGAACCAGATTTCGGGAAGCGACTAAGACTTAGAATGTAGTGATGACAGTGGTTGGGGCCATGGGGTATGTGGTGGTTCGTTCGCTCTTTGCATGAGATCTCTAAGTATGGACGCTCCATTTAAAAAAATACAGGAAAGCACAGCTACCTAATATAAGCGCGGAACGCAGACTGGGATGAAATAACATAAAATAAAATACAGAAATTAAATAGTATACTTTATTTTAGTTTTTCAGTTAAAAAAGTAACAATCTTACTATATAAATCACATGGCTGTCTAAATACGCAGTAAGGAGATTTTTTACAGAACATTAAAAAAAACAGTCCATTGCATTATTTTGCCGTTCTTTACTTCGAATGTTCACTTTATATTGTATTTGACTCTGGGAATGAGAAGCGGGGGCGTGGGCACTGGGCAAGGTAGAACGTTATAGGAACAAGTGACTTAATTCCCCGTTTCCCCTGCAGTCTCCTCTAACGGCGGAAGTACCTCGTTCCACCATCGCTTCTCATTCCTAGGAACGGAAAGAGCTTGCCGAACTATCGAAACAGCAAGAATGGAATGCGCAAAAGAGTCACCTAGAGTTTGGTGGTATCAGAAATTATTGTGTTGACGACATTTTTTCGAGTTATGAGCACACAAAATTAAGCCAAAACCAAATTTATTGTTAATGGCGACTAGTAATTGTTCCAATGCGACATAACTCGCGCGCTGTGTCTTGCAAGAAGTCCTGGTAGTACACGAATACCGTTATTATGTCCTTTCAATCCATTCTCGCATGCTAGCCATTGTGTCATTTAAACAGATTGGTTGTGAACTAGTGAACCTTGACGGCCTTCATGATTTTACAGGTACCTTGTAAGCAGGATAAAAACATAAAGAACACAGTCAAAAATAAAGAGATGGACACGGTCAAAGTGCTAAAAATATGTATACACAGTCTTATTATCTCTACATTAAGGTAGTGTGTATGTATTTTTGGCACTTTGTCCATGTCGATATCTTTGTTGTTGACTGTGCTTAGCATTTGACAGTAGTATTGTAGACTGACATTTTCCATTTTGTCTTGCGCTCCTATGAAATATTCGCTTCGCTAGATGGCGCTCTACAAACGGGGTCTAAGTTTCATAATAAAGTCATCAGTTCATAAATGACATTGAGACAAAAATTAAAAAGCGTCATCTAGTGAAAGTGATTTCTCTTAGAAACGCCAGTTCGTACGGATGTTGCCAGCTTTTATTATCACTACTGTTTGCAAAGGTCAATTCATTCGAATAATAATGAACTAGTTCCTCAAGAGTTGAAGTGAATGACAATGCGCACTAAAAACGGTCGCGGAGTACACACACTTGAGCACGTGCGTCGCACTGTGCGAGCGTGAGGGCAATATTACTGCACGCGTGCGACAGAGACAGATAGCAGCGGGTCAACGCTTGAATTTTTCCATGCTCTGAGATCGGCCTTTACACGAAGAACAGATTGTATAATGAGAATGAATGAATTGAACGAGTGAATGTAAAAATCCCACTATTACAGAGTGGTTCTTGTGTGACCTCAACTCTCGTGGAACTAGATATAGCTTTCATAAGAAATTGAATGTTCCGTCAAATGTTTTAATATAAATCCCATGCGTTGCCAATATATGGTAGCTATAACATTCATATTTTTCATAGTGGAAAATACACAATTATAATTTAAAATCGTTAAAATCATAGACATAGTATGGACATGGACATGAAACGATGAATCTTAAACATTGTCACAAACGTCATATAATTATCCAATTTTGCTTCTAAAACCTGAATTTAACAAATCAGAGCAGCCAGGATCCAAAGTATAACTTATTTCATTAAATAAAACATGCGGACAAGCCACAACAAGGCCCTTATTGTCTTTCGCTGTTCACATAGCATTGACAATAGGGAATGGATGATTTTTTTAGATATGCTTGATTATTTTTCTAATGATAGGAATAACCTTCCTTAATCACGGGACAAAGTATTAGATTTTTCCGATGCGCGATGTATTTTATAAAAATAAAAACATTTTACCCGGTCCCGTTTTGGATTACTGACGCCTGATAAGATATATTTCACAAGTCCGGTTCTTTAAAAAAAAACAGCTGTTTGTATCTGTGGTACATCCACAATGTCATTCCGAATGACATTGACGGATATTCACCCCATTCACGATAGCTCCGGGACGTGGACGAGACCCACATCCAAATGGAGCGACGCCGGTAGTACTGGATTTGCCCATTGACTGGCGTCGCTCCGGCTCTTCAGTTCTCAACAGTATTGCCAACGCAATGCTAAAATTAAGCCTAAAATATGTTAACTGTCGTAAAATAATGCTAGAAAATATGCAAACATTTTTTTAATGTCAAATTAAACAGAACGTCATTTAATTTTATAATATTATTATATTTTATAGTATTAAGTATAAATCCAGTTGTCTTAAAACTACCGGCGTCGCTCCGTTTGGATGTGGGTCTGGCCCACGTTTCGGAGCTATTATGAATGGGGGGCATTTCATATCCATCACTGTCAGTTTCAAACGTCATTGTGTGCCACAGATAAAAGTAGCTGTTTTTTTTTTAGTTAAACAGGCTTATAAAAAATGTCTTATCAGCCGCAATGGTACCGCATCGGGGGCGGGTAAAATGTTTTTATTTTTATAAAATACATCGCGCATCAGAAAAATCTAATACTTTGTCCCGTGATTAAGGAAGGTTATTCCTATCATTAGAAAAATAATCAAGCATATCTAAAAAAATCATCCATTCCCTATTGCCGTCACTTTCTTTCACGATTGGTTCAGTTATAACAAAGATAGCAACACGGTTAACGTGTCAAAAAAATACAATATGCCTTTAATGTTAAAACACCTCTTCCCTTCTTCCTTGGACGTTGTAAAAGGCGACTAAAGCTAAGCGTCCACTTGTCGGTATCGTACGCATCGGACGTATCGCACGCAACGGATTGTAGTATTCTTTGTATAGAAACTCATACAAGTGCGTCCACCTGTCCGCATCGTACGCATCGCATTTCGCCATACACCTGATTGAATCCGATGCGTCCGATGCGTGCGATGCAGACCTGTGGACGCTTAGCTTAAGGACATGGGTTTAGGTATGCTTTATGCGACGGGCTAGCAACCTGTCACTGTTTTATTTCTTTTATCTGTTTTTAAACCTGAAATTACGTTAGAAGTGGCCGGGAAGCGAGATATAACGTTTTGTGTGCTCTGCCTACGCCATTTGGGTCGCACCACTGCTCCATACAAACGTACAGCTTTCCCAAGAAAATAACTCCGATCGGCTGTTACCGTCTGCGCCGAGAGGGACAGAACGATATCCGAGAGTAGCCGAACGTTTTAAGAGTCAGGACGCCCAAACTAGCTAATGGAATCAGTTTGGGTGTCTGATCATTACCAACATGACAAACCAAACTAGGGTGGCACAACGATATCTGTGTATATTATCGATATTGATAAAATTGATAACCAAAAACAACGCCAGAGTTTAGCGCGCGAAAGTCTCTTTTATCATTATTATTATTTTGGTAATACTGTAAGCTATGTAAAACCGTTTAATAATAAACTGTACTGACGTTTTGTTTTAGTATGATGGTAATGATTTGCACCCAAAGTCCATAGAAAAGGTTTTTTGTTCCTAGTTACGCCAGCCTGGACATATGTCATGAGTCATCTGTCTGTGACATCAATCAATAACCAATCAAAACTCGAGTGTTTAAAATCTTTTTTATCATTGGTAGATCGAAGTTTCCCGCGTCACAAAATTCGTCAACTGCGCAGGTATGTCCAGAGGAATTATTAGTTCGGTAATACTGTAGTCCCCTGTTTTCTCCGTGAATAATGATAATGACATTAGAGCAAAAATATTTTTTTTTAATTACATTTGTATCTGTTGTGGCTATGCCCCTACGATTTGATTTTATCGATATTCTAAATTAAAAATTAAAAAAAATTTTTAGAAAATGTCTCGCTGGTGGTGCTTTTCAAAACTGAGGAGTGGAATTCTCCTAATAAAGCAAGTTATACATGTATTTGACATGTTGGCGTGTCAATATCTTTGTTACCAACTGGACCGTGTGACAGACAATGTAATCTTCGTTAAAGCGAAGCGATTAGACAACGAGTACACAATAATTAACACTATCATACATAAGTTACAAAGTTAAATTCCCCGCTACGAACAACAATGTGGTGCGTGCTTTTATTTGTGGAATCTGAACAATCGCTAAGGCCTCTTAATGTGACTTTGATAATAGGCATGTGTACTGGGTAAAAATATGTAATTCTAATTAGTCCATTCGTTAGATTGTTAAAATATATGACACTGTTTTTTGGTTTGTCAAATAATTAAACATCCACATTTGATCATAGAACTTCCGGAGTGGGGGCTTGTGACGTCACGCCTAGTTAAAAATTGTACCATATATTATAGTCTCACACGAAACTTTTAAGCGCTGTACTATCGTATTTTTTTGTTTATCAAATAAACTATAAAACACATGTTTAAGAGGATAGGAGTCGCGCCACGCCACTTCTCCTTACAAACGTAGTCCCCTGTTTTCTCCGTGAATAATGACATTAGAGCAAAAAATTTATCTGTTGTGGCTATGCCCCTACGATTTGCTTTTATCGATTTTCTATTTTTTTTATTTTTTTTTACTTAGAATATCGATAAAAGCAAATCGTAGGGGCATAGCCACAACAGAAAAAAAAATAAAAAAAAATTTTGCTCTAATGTCATTATTCACGGAGAAAACAGGGGACTACCTATGTTTGTATGGAGAAGTGGTGCGACTCCATTCCTCTTAATATTTTCTTGTAATCAATCTGACGGACTAAATATTTTTTTAGTCTTCTACCATATCCCCAAATAAAAGCACGCCCCAAAAAATTTGATAACCTAATACATTACACAAATCACGTACCATCGTGCGCACTGCTCGAGCTAAAATTCCGAGTCCTCTTCCCACCACCGACGGACTTATTCTTCTGTCGTTTCCTTTCACTGTCTTCCTCACTCACACTGTTGCACCTGGCTTTGGGGCTCATTATGTCGGAGCTCACGGAATCCCTTTGAGATTTCTTCCTTTGCCTTTTGGGTACCGCTTCGCCGATTTGCATCTCGTTGAAGAGGCGTTGTCTAGCTTCCCAGTATAGGTTTTGTCGCTGTATGACTTCAGGGTATTTGGCCTCGAAGGCGACGTCTGGTGGTATGAGGAGTTCCCATCCGGTTTTGGGGTTGTATTTGGCGACTGAGCGGATTATTTCGAGCACGTCTTGAGGGGGTAAGCGGACGGCGGCGGCGACTTTCCGTCGGTCGATGTACGAGTGTTGAGTGAAAAGGTATAGCTGGAAAATAAGGTTATTTGGTGAATGATATTTAAATATTTAACTAATCAATAAAGAAAACTGATACGTTCGTCGATTTCGTCATGAAATGACTCGCCCCTAAGGCTTTCTGTCCACTGGAGCGGAGAAAGGCAGCGAATCGGTGAGCGAGATAAAAATACACCAATAGAATTGTATCCACTGAATAGGAGCGGAGAATATATGCAATTCCATTGGTGGATTTTTAACTCGCTCACCGTTCGACTCCCTCGCTCCGATCCAGTGGACAGGCAGCCTAGTTCTCCGCGCGACCTGCTGTTTTTTTGCACAGTAAAGAGTTACATACACATTGCTCGATAAAAAAATCTATTATAATGTGGTCTTTTTCTGGTTGAGGGTTAAATCCTTGCCAAGTTTGCCACCGACTCTTGTGTCAGTGGGTACTCACCACGTAGTCTTTAGCGGCACACCAGAGCGGTGCGGAGTGCACGGAGCTCATTGCAGTGTGATAATCGCCCAATTACTTACCATGTGGTCTTAGATAGCGGCGGGTCAACGCTCGAATTTCGCTGTGTTCTGCGACCGGTCTTTACCCTCCTTACGATACTTTAAAGGAAATCTAAAGGGGACTCCTATGTTCAGTACTGGAAGTCTTATGGCTGAAATGACGATGACTTACCACGTGGTCCCGGGCGGCGCGCCAGAGCGGCGCGGCGGCGG
>BHDV01034986.1:2886-20416 GCA_005406045.1 Adoxophyes honmai
ATGACCAAAATATACCCTGTCAACTTGTACTTTTCAATGCTCACCTGCACTCGGTTGGACAGCTTACAAGTGACGGCGTAGTGCTAAATCTTATTGTTTTATGCTCTAATATCGTTCTAGATAGGTCTCCTGGTGGTTCAGATGACCCATGGTCTTTCTTAGACGGGCCAGTAGTCTATCCATGGCAAGCCAAACTTCCGAACATGATTAAAAAATAATTTGAAAGTCCACTCCTGGCCACAAGACAATGAGAATCAAGATGCAGTTTCCGAACTCTAAACTAATAAACTGCGCTCGCCATAACTTGCCTTTCAAGTTTAAATTGAACTTTAAAAAGCGAGGTTCATTGTTTACCTTGTTTTCCTAACCACAGGGTAGCGCGTGGCTTCTTGTTGTATTGGGTTTCATCATAGCTTGGTTTTTCCGAAATCTCGTTCATAATTTACTTAATTTTACAGTTGTGTTTAATGCACTTTCTCGTTTTTTTCTGCCCTTCCTTGAAACAATTAATATTCCAACTATTTCTTATTAAAGTTTTACCTTTAAACGAAAATAATAAAATGTATCACGGGTATATTATTATGGGACATTCTAACCAAATGACAATAAAATGAAGTCTTAGCATTTTTCATGTGAAACATTTATTTAATTGTGTTGTGATTAATGAGTGATTTAGTCCGAGACTAAGTTTTACTCTCGTTTTATTGCGTTGCGTTGCTTAAGAGAAATTGACACAAGTCGACGTTAGATAGAAACTGGTGTTCCAAAAAATAGTACATTGAGTAACTAGGGGAGGAAATGGAACATTATTAACGAGAGGCTGTTAGAAGCCCGACGCCGCAGGCGGAGGGCTTTTATGCCTCGAGTTTATAATGTCCTTTACTCCCCGTGCTACACACAATGTTTTTCATCACATTTGCGAGGAAAAACTAAAAATTAAAGAAAATTCATGACATCACGTCACCGCGCCGCGCTATTCCTTTTGACAGGAGTGATGCTGTCAGTGCGTTTAGGTCTATTGTCACTTTTTTTAATCATATACCACAGACAAGAACTATGTTTCGTACAGAATTCGAATGGTCAAACAGTCAGACTCTACCAAAAAGGTTCAAACAAATTTACGAAAAATGCATATTAAAAAACGCGTTGACATACATCCAATGTATTAAATTAATACAGTTTCATAATGCATACATTAATTTTGCATTTAAAAATTGGCCCTAAAGTTTTAATAGCAGAATTTTTATTTTTACATTTGTAACCTCCTTAGTCTGAACTAACGTACCTATACTAACTTTTGCAATTTTTAAAACTAAACTTTACCTCCCATAGGATGTAATGATAACTCCCGCGGTTACAATTTAGGCCTTTGTCCTGAAGGATACGCGCTTGTAATACTACCATTGACGAGCAAGTGTGATGAAAATATTATTACAGTCACGTGGACAGTTTAGTTGCCGCTTTACTAATAAATCTCAAGCTTTGTCCATAAGTAAATCGCCAACATGAAGCAAATAGCAAAAACGGCTCCCACCAACTACCTCATTCCGGATTATAGTCACCATGTTAATCTCAAAGCGAAAGCTTGCAAAATTCCGGTCCCTATTGTTTTAGCAGAGATGCTAATTTGTATTTGGCATTCCAAATTATACAACGTTTCAGTATTTTTTAATTAAAACCGAGGCTTTGTTACGGAATCGTCACGTTTCGCGTATTTTTAACGAGCGCCGAAGAGGTCGAAGCTTATCCTGCTTTCTGTTAATTTGTAGTAGCTGAGGCCCGTGGCTTTGCCTTCTTTCCTTTTTTTTTAATCTTCTCCAGATACTTTATTCAACACCATCCTAACGTTCATGAGTTAGTCTCACTCTGTAGTTTCATGTTGATACTTTTAGTGTCTATTTATCTTTTCTCGTACTTTTGTGGGGAAAGACCCCAATAAGAGAGATCTCTCTCCCGGCAGATATTATGCCTGGGGAGCGAAGTACGATATGAAGGCACACTCAAGGTAGGTCTTTCGGTCCATAAGAGAAGTCTGAAGAGAGATCTCTTTATTGCAGTCTTTTCCACATTGATTTAAGCAATCGATTAAAAAGCTCCAAAAGATTTCTCTCCAGGCAGATGTTATACCTGGGGACCAAAGTCCACATAGAGAAAGTTGGAATTTGTGCAACCAATAAATGAAACTTCGTTACCTGGATGTAGACACATTTTTGACAGTAGAAGTTCTACCACAGTTGGGAATACAGGCGTGACTGTATGTATGTATGTAAGTTCTACTACTCGACGATATAATTATGGCGTTAGGACGCTATAATTTCCTCTTTTGGGCTATAAATAGCTGTGATTACCCATAACATCATCATCCTAGCCTCCATTGTCCCAGCATCGATCCCATAAAACCGTGGCCATCCGAAACTATTCGGCGCATAAACAAACCCGCTTCGCCCTAAAACAATATAACATACCTTAGCCATTCAAAACACATCGGATACAAAATCCCCTTGGACTAATCCAGTAAGGGCTGTTATCTTTACCCTGAGATACCCACATAAGGTAATTTCTAAAATGAAAAGATTAAGGTGACCGCTACCCACATTTGGATTCGGTTCAGATCACGTATACGGTCCTTGATAAGAAATTACAGCATCAAAGGGTTGGGCCCTGAATTCTGTATTCAATTTTATTGTGGATTAGTGCCCTTTAATCAAATTTACCTTGAGGCGGCTGTGTGTCGCACGAGGACGAGCTAGATGGGATCTATGTTTTACACGAAGTTAAGTCTTGAGGCGATGGAGAATAAGAGGCAAAGAAGCAAGTTGATACTTTTATTAAGAGTATCCTACATTTTTTGAGACGCTTGTTGTTTGACAGAATGTACTTCGAACTGGAAAATTATTTTTTTTTGCTAGATTTCACGAGTCCAAGTTTCTTTTACTTTCTTTGTTACAACGTAGCATTTTGTTATTGATACGCGTTTTGATTCTCTTTTTTAAATATTACATAATATAAACATAAAATCACGCCTGTTTTTCCAAGTAATTTACGGCGAGCACCCAATAACCTTCCATACTCAAATCAATGACTGTTCCACGCTTCGTAGCCACTTTTGACATAATTTTAGTTGAATGAGGTATGATAGTGACAGGTTAGTTAGGTTAGTTGCCTAAAGCACACCTGAATCTATTTCCTTACTTATCTCTTACAATATCCACTGAAGAATTAATGAAGAGTGTTATTCTATACCTGACACCAAAGGGTTAAAGTGCATTATTCGGTACCTATTAACGTTCAAGTACGATTTCATCACATAAACATCACACTAAGGGAGTGCTCAAAAACTTTCCACATTACATCAATTGCGGTTGTCAAATAGTTCTACGAAAGCCTTTAATGTTTAAAACAAATTCTTAGCGGCCATTACGAAGATTAATTAAACTCAAAACCTCGTAGGAATAATTACGAGAGTAAGCATCTGTTAATATTCTCAAACTAATCTGTATACAGCATCAATAAAGCCCGTCACAGACTTAGCTATCAGTATGTATGTCAAAACGATATGTACTCTTACAAAGGCACACAAGCATTGGGCACTACCCTCTTTTAATTTCACGACCTTAAATGCAAAGTGGAAAATTTGTTTCTGACGTAGGTACTTATTTCATTCAATTAGTTTCTGAACATGTGCAAAACGATAGCTTTTTCTCATTTTTACATCTGACACCAAGCAAATTAAAACATTTCATATTGAAATTCTATTAAAAAATCAGTTGTTTGACAATAAAAAATTCAGTAATACTAACGGTTTTATAGTACCTATCCCCAATTTTCTCCGATGGTTAAACATTTCTTCTTTGTAATCGTACCCGCCTTCAAAACTCGGACACCTCAAGAACCTTTTTTGAGATCCGTAGCTACAAGAAAATTTCCGTTAATTTTGACACAGATGTCACACTTTCTATAACGTCTCCAGCATTTCTCCCTCTAAACACAGACCCCTCATTTTACAACAGAACGACCCAACTATTACGATCTCCCATAAACAAATGAAACGCTTCCAACAAATCCAAGTTAAACGATCGAAACGTTCAAAGCCAGAATTTCAACGGACGCAGTAAAATATGATTATGACCCAAATATGGATGTCAGATAGCACTAGATACCTAACATTATGCTCTGCGCCGCTTCAAAGTTGGCTTGCCTCCAGCGATGGAAGAATTGACTATCAAATGCGGCACGGTCTTGGATTAGAAGTGGATGGGATGAGGGTCTGATGGCGTCACTAATCTGGGGATGTGTTATCTGAGAGTGGCCCATAGAAGTTAAAGCAAAAGTGTCTCCAAAAATGTTAGCTGCCACGACCTGGAGATGATTTTGGCAGCTTAGTTATCTTAGTCATTAATCAGAAAAACAATCAGTTTTTCTGCAAATTTTATTGAAGTTACAGTGGTCTATAACTTCAGTAAAAATTAACAATAATTGTTGTGGTCAACATGAATAAGATTTGAAAATGTTGTCTTTTTACAAGCTTTTTATTTAGCTTCACCTGTCCCGCTGTTTGTTTGCTAATTTGTCTGTAATCTTGCAAGTTAAATTTGACCTACTTCACGGATATCGATTGAGCTGAAATTTTGTACACTTGTGTAAATCGGATTGCAATAAAATATTTCGATAGTTGACTTCTGGTGGCCCAGCTGGGACTGTCTCCGATGGAGGGAACTCTTCAACGGTTGGTCTGATTGACTTAAAATCTGGTGCACATAATTTTGGGATAGATGAAAATTAAGTGTAGTTGGCAAAAAGTATAGTCAGCAAAAAAAAGATTGTATCGAAAACGAAATTTTTTGTTGGTTTTAGGTTATTTCAACTACTTCTTATCTTTAGCTGAAGTTTCTTCCAAAACACTCCATTATTTTGTCGATTTTGTGCCTAACGGAATAAGATTGTGATTGATCTAAATAATCTACGACTCTTCTGGCCACTCCAAAAATGGTCTACGTAGGGTGACGGCACCAGTTATGGACGGTTTAAGTTGACAAGCACCAGTGATGGACACTTCATTCATAATTTAAAGACCATAGAGTTGTGAATTGATTGTTGTAAAACAAATGACTTTTCCTTAGTGGGTAGTAAATAAGAGTCATTGTCCATTACTGGTTCGATGTCCATTACCGGTGCGGTCACCCTAGTTGATACTCGTCCAAATGAGATACTAAAAAATAAATTTGTAAAAATTAAGACTTCACGTGCAAATCCGTCCCAGAGGCTCTGAATTTCGTCATTTCGCTTCCTTATTTCAGGTTAATTTGACATGAAAAGACTCTGTCATGCTTTAAAAATAATTCAGGGGCTCCGTACTTGAAAAGTCTTTTAAGGACTTATTATTTGGCTATTCATTTAAAAAAAGGGGCTACGAATTTGGAATACTCGTGGTATTGTCTTCGTAATATTTTGTGTGTTCTGCTTACCATTTAGGAATACAGGTGTGATGTTTACATTACGTAATGTACCTATTAAAAACTTGGAACGTGTACTTTTTGCGGATTGTTTATTGTTTTATACCTTGGCTACACTGTCACGTTATTAAATAAAACACACGTTAATTTAGGCTCTTCACACACGGCATCTTGTACAACATGAATACAATACGCTTATGCTACCATGCCAAGTGCAAAGGGCCTTTAGTAATCAATTTCTTCACGTTTATTCTTAATATTATCCTAAATTATCTTTTTTTATTTACAGGTAATGATGTGCACTGTGGATTAAAAGAAATCACTAGTACTTGTACACAGATCACGGATTAAAAACCATCGTAAGTATATCAGAAGTGAAACTCTTCGAACTTTTAATTTGTTTTTATCAAGGAAAACATCTCAATCAGCGAAGTTATGACCTAACCAACTTAAAACAATTCTGTTCGAAACTTCAACATTTTAACAACTACTGAAACTAATAGCGCGAGAAAGATTTTTCGAGAAAGATGAGGCCATTGAAAATATTGAAATTAGTCGGCATCCGTATTCTCCGAAACGTCTATCCAGTGCCGTAAGTGCCCCTATGATGAATCACGAATTGGCCAGAAACACGTCGAACTAATTTCGCTATAAAAAAGTGAGTGTATCAGTCTTACTCACGCAGTTTCAGGCTAGTTAATAACAATACATACAATCAACAACGCAGCATACAAACGAAACGTGTCATAATTCTCTGTACTCTGCCTACCCAGTTTGGGAATACCGACTTGGTACGTGTATGAACTTTTTCTTTTTCGTTGTACACCGTTCGGAATTGTGTCTAGAATACAATTTTTTCTCTAGCACCACATTTCTAGAGCGATTGTTCTCTTTTTCTCACTTTCCCTGAAATGTATGAACACATAAGACATACAATCACGCCTGTAGGTATTCCCAAACGGGGTAGGCAGAACACACGAAACGTTACATAGACAAGCCATGTCTATTTCACGTTCCGAGTCCACTTTCAGCAACAGATAAAAGAGGTAATAATAGTGACAGGTTGCTAGCCTGTTTGTAGCAGGTTTGAACACCTCTGCACAAATACGCTTTTTGTTAGACCAAGCCCCAAGTGAGCAATTGAGTATAACTCAACAAGTTGTGACGAGACGTCAGTTTCACCAGCCGCCATAAATTTACAAGGATTACTGACTTTGGGGTAATTATTCAAGTAAAGTTTCCCTGTTGATTTACGCGACGATTGGTTGGAAGTTCTTGGGCGAGATGCTCATTGTTTCACGTCTTAAAAATGCATTAAGTTTCACTTTTACACCACTAGATGTCGTTGTCCCGTGAAGGTATGAATTCTAGATGGCGCTAACGTTTGTCTACCTTAGAAACTAGAAGTACTTACATAATAATATGAAATTTGTATAAAAGTGTAGAGGTAAAGGCTGTCTGAATCCAACTGCAATAGTCCCTACCAAAAATAAGAATATTTAGGTAGCTTAGCCATAATCATTCCAGATATGCGGGTCCGATGATGTCCAAAAAATTACCAGCTTTATTTGCGAGATCTCCAGCAGAACTCAATGGCAAGAGTTAGGGGAGGCCTAACTTCAATATGGCTGATGATGATGATTAGAGAAGTAACAATTGTACGTACTATTTTACTAGGTTATGATGCTATATTTAAAACCAAACTTTTCTCATACACTGCCTCAGTAAAGGTGTCATTTCAATGTGGTCGCATGCAGCAGCAAGTAATTTCATTCACAAAGATTATGGGTGAGCTGGTATGAAAGTAGATAATTATGATTAAGTTAAAAAAAGGTATGCTTAGTTGGTCTGCTCTTATAAAGAGGATGGATGAAAGAAGATTTACCAAACAGATTTATACGGGGAGTTTGGATGGGTGTGTTGGAAGGGGAAGACCTAGACAGAGTTTCTGTAACCGAATCGGGGACGTTTTAATAAAAGGTTAAGTCAAAAATACCCACCCAAAACCGACGAGCATGTTTGAAGAGCAAGAGGAATAAGTTAGTTTCTGCCTACCCTTATGGGAAAGAAATGAAACAGTATGTATGTATAAGCTTACGCACACTCTCTTTTCCGTGTTACATTATTTTTCTAGAAGTGTCTATGAATCGTGAAATAGTCATAATCATGGTTTTGTCTATGTCGTCGTGTGCTCTGCCTACCCCATTATAAAACATAGGAGTGATTGTATGTATGTATGCGTCTTTCCGTGACAACTACGATTATGTACTATAAATATAAATGATGTAAGTGTCCCGTGTGGTGCCGGGTTAGAATAGCACCTCCCCCTTTCTTCCCGTGGGTGTCGTAAGAGTCGACTCTGGGAAAGAGTCAGTGTATTGTGGGCGATGGGCTAGCAACCTGTTTGACCATCTGGCTACCCTGAAATTGCTAAACGTGCCACTGGATTTGAGACAGCCTGTCTTATTGGGAAGCCTTAAACGCCAGGATTTTCTACAAAAACAAAACAAATCGAAGTGAGTTCCATTGAGTTGTTATCAACATAGTGTAAAATATTGCTAATATTGCTAAACGTGGCACTGGATTTTTGAATTCACGTGCTCTGCCTACCCCTCTTGGGAATACAGGCGTGAGAATATGTATGTATGGATGATGTTTCCAGTAAAGGGTCGGTTTCAAAAAACTTGACGCAACGACATCTGCTACTGAAATGCAGTCGGCATTGAAACGACACTTTAACATGCTCTCGACACGAGTCAATCGTAGAAGTGCCCGGAATGGGGTCAGCGAGGCCACTGCAGCGAGCTGACTATTACTAGGGGAAAAGGCAGTTTTGGTATCGCTTTATAATTATAAATTTGGTGATGAGGACGCAAGATGTTTTGAATATTGAAGACTAGCGAACCGCCCCGGGTTCCCACGGGTGCTATGCTGGCTTAAATATACTACATAATGCCTTTATACATATACTAACAACGTTTACAGCCTTTTTGTCATTAGACAACATAAACATGTTTTCTTTAGGTGTAAAACTAGAAAAAGCAAGATATAATTGACCCCGCACGTATTGCTTGAAATGGCTTCGTATTGTTGCCGTATATTACGTACACAATCATGCTGATAGCGCCGATAGTTGAAACGACGATATAGTATTCTGCCAATTATACGTAATTTTAATAAGTTCATTTAAAAGTCTAGTCTTTTTACAACCATTAAATTATATTCCAGGTATCGATTCCAATAAAGTCTATTGACTATCGATTAAACTGCAGGTGAAAACCAGCTCACTAAAGTTCGCTTCGAAATTATAACGAAGCAACTAAACGAATTCGGAAAGCAATTTTATCGCTCCAAGTTGCCAGCAACACTAATCTCGTTGGGCTCGAGTTGCTGCTGATATAAAATTATCGATAAACAAACACCCTGGCTTTTTGAACTTTAATAACTTTTCTTATTCTGGTAACACCTGGGCTTGGGTCCTTGTTTAATTAGTTCGGGTTTTGGATTCTATGTCTGTGTCAAACTGTCCATCTTGGGTTCATTTTGAAACGTTATCTGTAGTACATACACATAATATGCAATCACGACTGTGCTCCAAAATGGGGTAGGCAGAGCATTCGAATCGTGGCTTAAACCAAATCAAGGCTATTTCCCGTTTCGTAGCTAGTTTTAGCGTAATTTGAAATTAAACAGATGGAAGACGATTTCAAATCTAGTCATCATCAGATCAAATTTGATGATTCATTCTCCTTTTTGATTAACGTTTTTAGCGTAAGGTTTGTGTAAAGAAATAATAATAATGTATAATTTTCAGTTAATGTTATTTATTTTAATGTAAAAATGTGTTTTTTTTTCTTTATTTTAATACTTATATTGCAGTGCCCTGCAGGGTTACACGGCTGAACTGTATTTATTATAAATAAGATCTGTATGTACTGGCACTGGATTTTTGAATTCATGTGCTCTGCCTACCCCTCTTGGGAATACAGGCGTGAGAATATTATGTATGTATGAATGTATGTATGTACTACCCATGTAAAGCATGAATAAATATGAATATGAAAATACAAGATATTTTTTATTGAAATTAGACTATAAAAGGCCTGATAACCAATAGTAAGGATTGTATTCCCTTTGTTGCGTAGTTCACCGGATCTGGTAGAATGTAAATAAATAGCATTATTATTATTTAACAAACAAGGTGTTGGAGTATGAAGGCGACCTTACCCCGGAAGGGATCAGTTTCATCTAAACGTTAGGAAATAGAGAGGAATAAATGTATGTTACAAAATGTGGCAATTACGCCTAAGGGCGCTTGTGCACTACCATGAATTTTAAGGTCCGGCAGTCCTGGTTTTTAAGGTCCGATTTGGCTGGCCATGTAATGTCTATAGTAGCTTGTGCACTACACTTAATTTTCCGGTCCGATTTTTCAGTTTTGCCCATTCCGGACCGGTTTATTCATTGACTGGCGTCGTTCCACAGAGAAGGTAGCAGTTCAGAGAGTAACAGTTCTATAATTAGTTTTGATATAAGTAGTTCTATAATTGCTTTGTGTGTATGTCTGTGTGTGTCGGTGTGTGTCTACATGTCTGTCATTTCGGAGTGCTTAGAATGGAAACGAAATACATTATGCTGATCACGTAAGTAATATTGTTATTGGATAATGGCAAGGATAGGTAGTAGATAATCATAATAATTTACTCTAGTAAACATAATACATAATAATATTGATTATATGGGTTTAAAATAATTACTTAGACACCTACTGTACTTATTGCACTTAGGTATTACGAACGAAGAGATTAATAAAATTATTTATTGAGATTTGAAATTACTTTTTTCATGTTTTCGTAGCGCACGCGGATAAATTATTTTTTTAGGCAAGTATTTTTTTTTACACCTTGGGTTACATTATTGAACTTTTACTAAGGATGCTATATTTTTGTAAATCTAGTACATATAACCATCCCGGTAAGTAATCCAACACTCAAAGGAACTTTTCAAATCAGACCAGCTGTTCCAGAGATTAGCGCATTCAATCAAACAAACAATCAATCGAAGAAATAAACTCTTCAGCTTTATGATATTAATAAATACCTATAGAATAGATGTACGACAAATCATTCGTGTTGAAGAATTGTAATTGGCACAATGTCACGCGTCTGTATCTGTACAAGTATTAATCTGTGTATATTCGCCGCACGTGGCTTCGCTTGGTTCGCGGAATTGCGGCGGCATCCTTTTAGTTGAGCCGACACCACAGACCTATATCGAAAAAGATGACTCAAGTTTACGTACTTCGCATTCCAAAAACGAGCCAAAAGGGAGACGCCTTTTAATTTAGACTTTGACCGGACTTTGACGCCTGTGACGCGATTTAATTTAGTTTTGTACCATTTAGATAAGTTTAACTGCCTAAAGACAGGACAACTTGAATAAGACGGCGTCACTTTTGAATCGGTTTCACTCGGACTGTCAATCCCCATCACTAAAGTGCTCATGTGACGTTACGGTAGGTATAGAAAAAGGGGCACGCTTAGTTTTGGTTTTCATACAAAAATACAGGAACTCGCTGCATCTATGTCGATATAAGTCTGTGGCCGACACTCCGGCCAGTAAAATTACGGACAAGTGCACAAGCTTATCATCCGGTTTTTTCATGCCATTCCGGACCCGGAATCTCCGGACCGCCGGACCTGAAAATTCATGGTAGTGCACATACGCCCTAAGGCCTCTTTTCCACGGACGGTTTTTAGCCGTAAAAAACAACGGTTAAGGCGAGGTTCTACTAGATTTGTACCCCGCGCCCCTCTCGCGCAAAAGAAGGCGAAGGCGGGGTAGCGGGCGACGCGGCAGGTTGTCAATACGTTGGGCACGCGGTCAAGTTTTAGAATAAATATGAATTTAAAAAATAAACAACATCGATTGAAAACTATAATTTAGCAGATTCTCTGTAGTACTTAAAGACAAATATTTCCATATAAAAATTATGTAGAAATTAAAAAGAATAAAAACCAAATAATGGGTTTTAGTTTTCATTTTTGCCTGTGTTCGAGAATTTATATGATCGAGGAAAGTACATCCTATATCGTGTAACCAATTAGCACGTTCCTTAGGCAATATCTTTACGTATAACATATATTTTTTTCAAGACTGTCATTTAGCAGAAAGTATGTAAAACATTAGATCTTGCAACCTTCAATTCCGTCTCCCTTGGAATACCTCGCCTTAATTTTATTAACCGTGTGTAGACACGGTCGTCAGTGTTGTATGGATCACAATGGACGCTTGTTGACGGCGCCGGGCCGTAGTTCTGCCGTGTCCGTCAACAAGCATCCATAGTGATCCATACAACACTGACGACCATGTCTACACACGGTTAATTAACCGTAGTTTTTACGGCTAAAAACCGTCCGTGTAAAAGAGGCCTTACGCAGCTACGAAGTACAAAACAAGCTTGTCATAATATAGAGAGGATATTGAACATAATGAAATGCGATTTGCTTAACAACAAATCTTTATAAACTACTAGCGACCGCCCGCGACTTCGTCCGCGTAGATTTCGGTTTTTACCAGGAGAATTTCCGAATTATTTAGTTTTGGCTGTTAGAGATCCAAACATCCATACTCACAAAGTTACTTTACTTTAAAACAGAATAGCCAGCAGATAGTAGATTTTTTCCTACTTTCTTGACACTTATCGTCATATTTTGGAAAATTCAAACAAAATCTTTATAAATTGTTGCCTGTGTGTTATTCTGATGTATAAGCTACATTACTGTAAAGTTTCTTTAAAATCCATTCAGTAGTTTTTACATTAAAGAGTAACAAACATCCAAACATACTCACAAACTTTCACATTTATAATATTAAGTAGGAGATCCTACTATCCTAATAGTAGGATCTAAAAATATATAATAAATATTCCAAATGGCTCGGAGTTATCTTATTATTAAATTAATAATTGAAGGCTTATTTAGAACTAGCTTTCCGCCCGCGGCTTCGCATGCGTGGAATTTGGTTATATTGCGGTATAAAGCGAACATTCCCTCGGGAACATCAATTTTTTCCGGGATAAAAAGTAGTAAAAGTACCCTATTATTTAGTCCGGACTTCTAACTTTACGTCTGCAAAATTTCAAAGCAATCGGTTCAGTATTTACGGCGTGAAAGCGGAACAAACAAACAAACAAACAAACAAAGAAAGAAACAAACAAACTCACTATTAGTAAGGATAAGGATAGTAAGGATAAGATAGAATTTACTTGATTTTATTTTATCCGTGTGTTGTCGCGTTGGAAAAACACCTCTTCGTTTTTTTCATGGTTTTCGATTCAGATACGCTCAAGGCGACAGGCTAGCAACAAAATGTGACTAGGTACATGAGACATGAAATAGTCATGGTTTTGTGTTTGTCTCAGTTCGTGTGCTCGACCTACCCTATTCAGGAACATAAGCGTGATTGTATGTATTATGTGTAACATTTAATTCAAACTAGTTTTCCGCCCGCGGCTTCGCCCGCGTGGAATTCGGTTATATTGCTTATACCGCGAGAACATTTCCTCGGGAACATCAATTATTTCCGGGTTAAAAAGTATCCTATTATTTAATCCGGACTTCTAACTTTACGTTTGCAAAATTTCAAACCAATCGGTTCAGTAGTTACGGCGTGAAAGCGGAACAAACAAACAAACAAACAAACAAACAAACAAACAAATTAACAAACTCACTTTCCGATTTATAATATTAGTAAGGATAAGGATAAGGATTTTTAGGCGACATATCAAACTGCGGCACAAACACCCATCGACTACCAACCACTCCTCATAAAAAACCGCCTGTTTCCACATTTCAAGAGGCCATACTTCACTCTAAAATAGCTTAGCCACACATTACTGATGACAGCAAATAGATCAGGTAGACAGAACGTAGGAACAAAGAATAGTTGCCAAGAAAACTCGGTCCATTAATCACCGTTCGGCTACAACACTGCCATTATTTCCACATTTCCAACATATTTCGGTTTACAGCGGTATTCAGTTGGTGACAAAATGAATTGGCTTTACCGGTTTGATTTAAACATTGTGTGAACAAAGTTTTTGGTTCTTTAGTACAGGCTTTGGCTTCACTATCACTATGCTATGTCGTTCGTGCCAGTTGATTCTATGGGAAAGACTCTAACAGGGACCAAAGTCAGTCCAGTAACCGATTTGCAAATAAGCTTTCTTAGCGGCATTTGGAACAAACAGTTTTTGACAGCTGATGACGTTATGACGTTTCTCGAATAAGTTGTATTATTTGACGATAGGTGGCGCTAGGGTCGCTACAATTCTATTACCTAAACAAAATAAAACAACAGTCAGTAAAATAAAACAGTCGGTAGTTACTTAAGTTTATTCTCTGAAATAATGAGGGTCTTAGAATCTTTTGCTGTAAATGACACAGAGTGCCCTTAGTTTTTGAATAAAAAAGGGTTTTATATTTGTCGACTCTGTCTTCCTCTCACTCTTTCATATATAATATTCTTTCTGGGAATGTTTTATGCGAAAACGCGTTTAAGTGTTGGTTTGGACGAGATCGGTAGTTTAGTAGTTTTTAAGATATTGGAATCGTTTTTACTTGCTTAGGTTAGGTTGTTGTGCTTTTAACTTGCGAAGCATTAAAACTCGTATTTTCTCGTAACACATTTATTATAGGACTGTAGGAATAAGCCTACCGCGGCAGCGAGTGCCGTCACAACGACGTTCACTGACACATAAATGTCAGTTTCGCGTGACGACCCACAGACACCATAGGGATGCCAGTAAGGCAAAACGTTTTATACGATGTGGTATGTTCCTTTGTAGATATTTATAACGTTTTGCTTATGTGGCCGAGGAAATAATTTTATTTACCGTGACAAATATACACGGCGGATTACATCTATGAAATGATTTGATAGTCAAACTAAGCCTGGAAATAATGATATGACCAATTCCAAAACTATTCATAAACTTTTTATTTCCAAAGAAAGGGATAGAGATAATTTAAAAAGGACGTAGTTAAATATTTTTTGAAATTCAATACTAGCAGAATGTTTAGTGCGCCTGCTATAATCTCCAATCTCTGATCAGATCTGAGGCCAGTCATGCAGTAAGTAATCTAAACCATCACGCCACCTACTAAGAGTTCTCATTGAAAAAAAAACGACATATAATTTTTTACTGGTAGTTTTAAACTTCCCTACAAAAAAATGGTGTGCCTTTTTTCGTTTTTTTTTGTGTTTTTCATACTCACGATTATAGAGTTTAGAAATATTATACTCACCTACATACAATACACTTTTGGTACCTTTTTGATCGATTGCGAATGCTAGTTGCCTATCACCTACAAGCAAGTCCCTTTTTCAAACATTTCGCTGTTCCAAATCTGTGTGTTGTGCACCGCAAATAAACAGGTACGGTCAGGGATTATCAGATTTAATCCGATACGTCGTATTGGCGGGTTTTATTTCATTGGCCTTTAAATCTTCGATGACACGCCGTATAAGGCTTCCGGTTTCGGATATAAATTCAACTATTCAACAATCCGTTTGTTAAAATGTGACTAGCAAATGTTCACAAACTATTGTTTCTGTTTTTCTATCACGAATCATAAAATTACAATCAGGAGCGCTGTTGTCTAACGCACCAAAAATTTACATCGTTTTTAATTTGACAGTTGAAATCAATAATCGTTTTTGAATTGAAATATTTCAAAGTGGACTGACACTGAAACTGTCAGATTAAAAACGATGTAGATTTTTGCTGGTTGAGCTGACAAAACGTGACGTAGACAAAGCCATCACTATTTCACGTTTGGTGGCCACTTCTAACATAGTTTAGATTTAATAACCAATGGAAGAGATGCTGGTAATCTGACAGCACAGAATTATAATAAGTCGAATAAAAATATACGAACTGTCTTTGCGGAAACGACCTTCCGTATTATTTGGAAGTAGGTTAAATGCCGTGTGGTGTCGGGATAGAATAACACCTCTCCATTTCTTCCGTGGATGTCGTAAGAGGCGACTAAGGACATAGGTATTGGTATGTTATAGGCCACAGGCTAGCAACCTATCACTATTCTGCCTCTTCCATCTTTGCAAACCTAAAACTATGCTAGAAGTGGCTGTGAAGCGTGATTTATTCATAATCATGGTGTTTTCTGTCACGTTTCGTGTGCTCTGCCTACTCCATTTGGGAATACAGGCGTGATTTCATGTATTATGTATGTAAAATGCCGTTTTATAACAGCAAAACAGAACTGATCAAAAATACAAACTCTGGAAAACTGTTTAGCAGCCGCCATCATGCAAACACATTGCTAAGGAAATTGCACATCTGACCCTCTTAGCGAGTGGATACATCACTTGTAGAGGGAAAGGGAGATACACAATTTTGACATGTACTTTTACGACAAATGAAAATTGTGGGCAAAAAGTGTCAAGTTATTTTCTGCTACTACAATACATAAACATCATCAACATCTCGCCTGTCCTCCCAAGTGGTGTAGGATGAACTTACAAAACGTCACATAGAAAAAACCATGACATTTTTGAAGCTACTTTCGCAAAGAAATACGCTTTTTTGGAAGCTGAAATCACGTGACATTTAAATTGAATTAATTAACTATTATTAACAAGAACTTTGATACTGAAACTATAAAAGATTGCAATCTCATTACAGGCGTAATAAAATTGTCAGTTCAGGTAGCTTAACAACCCATAAAATTTAATGTACTCACCAGCTATAATTAAGAGCTTATTCTGATTTGAATAGTTAATTAACTGTTTAGTTAGTGTAAATAAATTCGCTAGATATTATCATAGAAATGAAGTATTTTTTTACATTTATTTAGATAGGTTTAACGTTATGCTCAAAAATGTACAGTCTGTATTCTCAAATTGATCTGATTAAATAATTAGTTCGTTTTGATTTTTATGTACACTTGCGTATTTTTTTTTAATTTTATGGATCTCATGACTACTTATTCGTATTCCTGTGATTTATCACTAAGGAGCACGTCTGTTTTTCCAAATTGAATACGTGAAATACACGAAACGTTATATCTATTATATATATTTGATACTAATATTATAAAGCTGAAGAGTTTGTTTGTTAGTTAGTTTGTTTGTGAAAGACCATTTATCGAGGAAGGCTAAAGCCTTCACTAAAGACTATAATAATAACATCACGCTGCCACCAATAGGGACGAAGAAACACTGCAAAATATGGAAAAAACGGGGAAATTTACCCAAAGTCATTATTCCACGCGGACGGAGTCGCGATCACAGCTAGTACCAGATAAAATCATGAACATTCCATGTTTTCAATTCCAATTTTTCCCCCTTTATAATTATGACATGTTGCTAGCCAGTCGCCTAAAGCATACCTAAACCTTGTGCCTAAGGCTAGGAATACACATGCCTGTAACTGGCACGCGTTTGTCAATTTTCATACAATTTTGACGTACAGTCAAGGACTTTAATTCATGAGCCTCCATAGAACCTTTTTAAAGAAAAGTCATTACGATTTCCCTTGATAATTAATAGGATGTCACAATGACGTTTACTGTGAATTGATTCCATGGTGGCTCATGAATTAAAGTCTTTGACTATACGTGTCCAAGCTACTTGCATAAAAATGTGCCAGCTACAGGCATGAGTACCTATCCCTAGCCTAAAACCTAAGCATCGTGGAAACATCTCACGTCGCAAATGTCCATTGTTGCATAAAAAGCTTAAAATATCGACTACAAACTTAATCGATAACTGCCAAATGAGTACCGATCAAACTTTACCCCGGCCTCCGTAAACAACCCATCCGAGCGATTAACTTGAAAAATGTTTTTGTAGCCGACTAATCGCTGCTATCCTTCGTAATGAGTGTTACGAAGGTTTACAGGATTTTGAATCTTTCTTTAACTTTGGTTAAAAGTGTAGAGAAATCTAGTCCGTCGTTAGTCGTTACCAATCAGTTCCTGTTGAATCTTTGTGTTCTGTAAAGGAGTGTAATTTTTAGGGTTCCGTACCCAAAGGGTAAAAACGGGACCCTA
>BHDV01035008.1:25174-43858 GCA_005406045.1 Adoxophyes honmai
TCAAGTTATTTTTTTTTATTTTTCATAGCAATTACATGGGCTTTGCTTGCCAGTACTTTTTTATTTCTTTGCTAATGAATTTATAGGTCATTCTCATTATTTATTGAACACCCCTCGTATTCAAGCTTTATTCACAGCGTTATCAAATTCGACAAATTTCGTTTTTTAAAACGCTGTGTTGTTTCGATGACTTGCCGAAAAATCTGGGACTTGTAGAAAACGTTTGATTATGTTACAAAATTCATAGAAAAAAATACTTTTTCACTCTTTAGGCACAACATGACAGTTATTTGAATATCTACAATTAGACAAGCCCCCTGGTGTCGGGTTTAGAATAACACCTCTCCATTTCTTCTTTTGATTTCGTAAGAGGCGACTAAGGAAATAGATTACGGTATATTTTAGGCGACTTACTAACAACCTGTCACTATTATACCTGCCAAGTTGTAACCTAAAAAAATATGCTATGTATATTTTTGGCTTATGTGGGATTTCATGTGCTCTACCTACCCCATTTGAGAATACAAACCTGATGTATGTGTTTATTATTTTACGTTCTTTCACGCCCCTACAAAAAAAACTTTATTTTTTATTTTTGTTTTTTATTTTTCTTCCTATTCTAATAGATTTATTAATGATGAATGCGAACGGACCAGCGGGCGGCGTCGAGCAGATCGAGGCCATGCTGCAGAGCGCTCACTCCAGCCCCGGCTCACGGCAGTCCGCCAGTCCGGACCGCTCGGGTATGTTGCATACATTACAGAACATTACTGATGCCAACGGCGGAGCAGCGAGATTTAAGTGTTGGCCCGTTGAGCGCTCGGATTTCACTGTCCTCCGCGACCGGCCATTCTCATTATCTATATGTACAATAATTATAATCAACATTAATTACATATTAAAAAACCCCCGACGAGCCCCAACTCGATGGGCTTACTGAACGTGTAACATTCTTACCTCACCTAACAAATGACCTGATGACCTTGAAGACCTGAACCGATTTCCACCAAACATAGCTAAGAACACTCTCGACGGATACAGCTTTTGAACAAAAAAAATGCATTTAAATCGGATCATCCGTTTGGGAGCTACGATGCCACAGACAGACACATACACATTTACACAAACAAACACACACACACACACACACACACACACACAGACACGTCAAACTTATAACACCCCGTCGTTTTTGCGTCGGGGGTTAAAAAGAGAAGCTGACTGACTGACTGATTGACTGATAATCAACGCATGGCCAAGACTATTTAACTATCTGTATCGATTGTGCTTTTCATTCTGAGCAAGAAAACCAACTTTTATCCAATAAAAAAGGGTATCTTTTCTAAATACACCGTAAATTTTAAGAGACTATGGACCACTGTTGTCTGTAATACTTTTTTTCTTCTTTTGTAAAAAGGCCCATTAGTTACCCTTGAATGTTCTCTCGCAGAGGGCGCGGTGCCGGAGCCGGGCGCGCGCCGCCGCTCGCCGCTGCAGTCGTTCTCGGCGCTCGTGGAGAACGCGGAAGAGGTCAGTGTATAGCAATTAATAAATTAATATTAAAAAATATATATTAATATTCTACGCAAACGTTTAAGCCTCTGTTTTAGGCTTGTTAAAAAGGATCGATAGATCGTTTTTTCTTTCGTAATGTATGGATATTTTTGAGCGAGATTTAATGTTTTGATATGTCGATGTATTATAAAATTGGAAGTATCGAAAAGGTTTGAAAGCCGATATTTTTTTGTAAGTTTTTAAATTAAAAATTCGCTAAAAAGTAGTTTTTCTTATAGTTGACTATCAGTGCCTGATAAATATTATTTCTATTAATTAACAAATACATTTTTATAATGATTGTTCTACATTTATTGAAAATGTTGTATTTTATCTAGCAATGTAAGATGATTAAAGCAGATAAGTCCAAGTAAATTAATGTTTAAAGCACGAACTTCTTTGTTTGATCCATACCGCTATATCGATTTTTTTATATGACCATACTTTAATATTATTAAATTTTATTTAATATTAATAAATTTTATTATATAAATAAATTTTATTGTTACCTCCCTCAGGGTCGCGAGACAGGCTCATACATCCAAAGCGAGCTAGAGGCGTTAGAAAAAGAACAATCGGCCGTCGACGAACGCGCCGCCGCTTTGGAGAAGCAGCTGCGATGTGTCATGCAGAGCGCGGACAATACTGAGGTAAGAGGTTACAGGTTACACCAGTTATCGGGTTATTCTTCTTTTTAACCTACATTTTTTTTGGAATTAACTCCAAATGAAACACGGCTTTTCATAACCTCCTCAACAACAATATTGACCAGGTTCGATACCCGGTTATGTATGAGAGTTATAAAAAAGTTTGATTGTAATTATTATTAAATCTAAAATCGACGTCATGGTTCCTAAGAATATATCTCGCTATCTCTCATAGTTTCCGACTTCAACATACTGACCCATTTGGATTATACACCCTGTATATACACTAGAGATGCAACGGATAGTTGTTTGGCCGGATACCGAATACCGGATATTTCCCGAATATTCGGCCGGCCAAACGATACCTACATTTTAGTTTGGCGGCGGGCGCGTTGTGCAGGTTTCAACCTGTTACGTATTGTAAGTCCCCGCGGAGAGAAGAAACGAGTTTTATTAGGTCAGTACGTACGAAACTATTTCGTATTCAGTACACGTGCACCTACCTATTTTGCTGAATAGACTATACCTTATCGGTTTAGGTAGTTAAAACAATGTAAACAATCTTGACGTGTCTTTTTATTTAAACGTATACTCTATAAATCGAAAACTTTACATTTTACAATTTAGGTATGAAAAAATCATTTACTTTCATAATTGAATTGTATAGTGTAACGATTTTCATTTTTAGACTGTGTATTTCAACAAAAAGACATGTCAAGATTGTTTATATTGTTTTAACTACCTAAACCGATAAGGTATAACTAACCATTTTCAAAGTTAAATATCGAACAGAATCACTATTCGGTATACAGCCGGATAGTGCGCAATTATCCAGTATTCGGCCGGACAGTAAAATAATGGCCGGATAGGCCGGATACCGGATAACAAACGGATATCCGTTGCATCTCTAATATACACCTAACCTAACCTATCCTTCGCCGTGTCGTTCCAGCGCCCGTGGCGTCTCCGCGCGCTCGCCTGCTTCAACCCTCGCCCTGACGCGGTACCCTATTCCTTTCCCATTCCTCATCTCACTATTATGTTCAGAATGTCCACTTCCGTTGAAACCAGTAATTTTCATAATACCTTGGTTCACAATACCCCTATTTATCAAATTTCCAAAGGCTCATTCTAATACCTAAATGTCAAATTGTTCCATTCTTGTAATGAAACCGCCGAAAAAGACCGAACCTCAAAATAAAAAAATCTAATTTAGTTCATTATAAGAATGAGACAATTTGACATTTAGGTATTACGAGCTGTTACCCGCGACTTCGTCTGCGCAGAATAAGTATTTCGGATTGCGTGGCGTAGAATATATGGCATTAAAATTATCACACAAATAATTTTTGAATCGCATTTGACAAATATAACAGCTTTTTTAACAAATCGCTAGCACCTTTGAAAATTCGCAAAACAAACACAACCGTCAACGACGTCTGCCCGCGTTCGGGTCGCGCACTCAGCGACGCGTGACGTTTACCCCGCGCATGCGCGCCACTTCAACGGTTTTGACAGCGGACGCCAAAACTCGCAAATGGTATATTTTACCCGACTTACTTGAGAATTATCGTCGTATATTGGATAATTCACAGAATATCATTACAATTTGTAGCCTATGTGTTATTCTGATGTATAAGCTACATTATTGTAAAGTGTCATTAAAATCCATTCAGTAGTTTTTGCGTGAAGGAGTAACAAACATCCATCCATCCATACATCCATCCATACATCCATCCATACATCCATCCATCCATACTCACAAACTTTCACGTTTATAATATTAGTAAGATGAGCCTTTGGTAATTTGATAGATAGGGGTATTGTGAAATTTTGTGGTTTCAAGCCCCGAACATGTATTAAATTATTCATTATTGTAAATTAAACAGAAGTCAACTAGTGACTAGTTCTGTTAGTTTATTTTCATGATTTGTTGCAATTTAATTTATAGAGTATTTGGGTTTTTACTTTTACTATACTTATCGGGTTATACTTTTATTTATTAAAGTTACCATCCAGACATTGTAGTTTTTAATGCTAAGTGTTAATGTATCAACAGGAGGAAGACAGACTGATGTCGCAATGGTTCAACCTAGTTAACAAGAAGAACGCTCTGCTGCGGCGCCAGATGCAGCTCAACATACTGTATGTATAAATATATAATATTTATTTTAGGGTAGCTCGAATAGTGGCCTTTTCGTGGCTGCCAATCGAGCGCAAAGTATCAATTTTCGTAATATTTGTTTTTTACTTTTGTCATTATTTAAATTTTTATTTACTTTTTGAGTTTGTCTCTTACTAATTTAATTGTTTACGGATTAACATAATCTTTAACCAATTTTAGATTTTTTTTTGTACTGAGGTCGCAAAACAGTTTCTTGGTGGTGGCATTGCATTATACACACTTGTCCGTGCCACCAATCGTGAGATGTATACAGCTGTCAAATATTTTTGTAACTACATATCTATATTTTTTCATAATATGTAGTATTAAAAAAATTCGTTTGATGCATATTTAGAAACTTTTTTCACTAGTCGCGTGAAAATAACAAATCACAAATTATTTTGTCTTAGTTGAACACTGAGTGTGACTAATGGGCTGCTACAATTTTCAACTTGACGTTTGACTATCTTTAATCAGCAAACTGTCGATAAATTGCCTATTGGGACGTGTTATAATTAGTGACGCAACGGATAGTTGTTTGGTCGGATACCGGCCGCCGAATATTCGGCCGACTAAACGATACCTACATTTTAGTTTGGCGGCGGGCGCATCGTGCAGGTTTCAACCTGTTACGTTTTGTAGGTTCGCGCTGACCGTTTTTAGGTCAGTACGTACGAAACTAATTCGTATGCAGTACATGTGCACCCGCCTATTTTACTGAATGACTAACTAACCTTTTTCAAAGTTAAATACCAAACAGAATCACTATTCGGTGTCCGGCCGGATAGTGCGCAATATAGTAAAATAATGACCGGATACCGGATATCCGTTGCATCTCTAGTTATAATCCATCCTTGGTTCGCAGTGAACAAGAGGAAGACCTAAGCCGGCGCTGCGAGCTGCTAGCGAGGGAGCTAAGACTCAGTTTAGGAGTTGAAGAGTGGCGCAAGACGGACGGACAGAAGCGGCGCGAGCGGCTACTGTTACAGGTACCATCGCGAACAGGGATTGTTGAACCACTTACCTATGTTTGTGACTTGGTCGTGTAATACTAATCCAATAGCTGACATCTAGTCGGTCACATCGGTCATTGATTACACGTCTAAATTGCGAACAGTGGCAAGTGGCTCAACAATCCTGGTTTGATACATACATGTTCAGGGATGTTCCGAATCACGGATGATGCGGATGCATTTTTTTCACATCCGCGGATGCGTATGTTAAGAGGCCCACATCTGCGGACGCGGATGTTAAGAGGCCCAATTCCGCGGATGCGGATGTTAAGAGGCCCACATTCGCGGATGCGGATGCGGGTGCTAAGAAGCCCACATGCGGATTTCTACAAAACCTCAAGTTTTGGTTTGGTAGGGTATAAAAACAGACTGCTTGTCAGATCTTATCACGATTACGTCAAAGTAATAACGAACCAACTCACCGAAGTCCAAAACCAAATTGCTTTCCTATTGGTCGCCACTCGACACGCGCTACTTTCATATAATATCGTACTACTATACAATGTCAATAATACAAATGCAATATTGTCTTTTACAGGAGCTACTGGCAGCCGTCAACGAGAGAGACAGGCTCGTGCAGGAAATGGACGAGCAAGAGAAAGCGTGAGTGTTGCTAGCTCAAATATAAAACATTTTTGTTTTTGTAGTAATGTCTCCTTCAAGCGAAATGTCCTATTTTAGATATTCAAGGTTCGTATGTTAAGGTATTTTAGGTCTCTTCATGTCCTACATAGTTTTGGACAAGCCGATATAACGTTTCCTATGCTCTGCCTACAAACTACATGATTTTTCTGAACGCCTGATTGTCAGCGATCACCAACTATATGTATACCAAAAGATTCATTCTTCGCTTTGAAATGTAACAATCGTTCTTCTCGTCTTATACAGGATAGCAGATGACGACGCGATCCAGAGAAACCTATCCAACGTCGAGATACAGAGGAAAAACAACTGTATCCTCCAGTGAACAAGGTTCCGATTACTCTACGTTCCCTGTGACTTATTATTTTAGTGCCGCGGTTCGAAACCGCTCGACTGTAGCTGTGGCAGAGCGGGACGGTGCTATACGACAGAGCGAGACAGCATTCTATAACATTTTATTGATGGATGCAATGAAAATAAGAATAAAGTTCATTCGCTTAGAAATGGTCGCATTTGCGTTGAGCCGCCTTGTCGGGCAAGAAAGTGGTCTACCACTTTTGACAAAAGTTTCCGTGAGATCAAAATTATCACAAGGTTGACATTGTCACTGTCAGTGGCGGTACTTTCATACAAGCCCAAAAGCACTGCTTGCCTTACAATCGTGACAGTCATGATGAAAAATTGCCTTCTATTTACATTTATAAACTCCCCATCATTTTATTTGTAAATTCACGTGTTCACTAGAACCTGAGGTCAAAGACCCCGAGCGCGATCAAAATGTTTCTTTAAATTTCAGCGCGCCGTATTCGCGCGTAAACATTTAAAATAAAATCTTTCTTTTTGTGGGCTTGTATGGGCTCCGTCGCTTTTCGCATTTCATCTCTTTCCGATATATAGGCACCAGATGAAAGATCAAATCGTTTAAATGACGTTTTAAATGAAATCATAAAAGCAAGGCTTCGTTTTCTCAAAATAGTTTACCAAAAGTAGGTTTTAAATACTCCACGCTAAGGCGCTTTTTCGCATGGCGGTCGCCGCAGCGACAGAATTATTTCAAAATGGCGTGATCGCCACACGCACACATCTTAACGCCATGTCTTAGTAGTGCCTTACGAATGTTGCCGTTTAGGCAAATTTCGGTAGTATTTGTTCATATTTCACTATTCATCCGTATTTTCGTATTCGGATTTTGGAAATCCAATAATGTGGTTTATTTATTATTATAATAGCTAAGGATTGTCAAAATACTGAGAGTAGGAAATCCTTCAAGGTCATGTAAAATTCGAAATACGTTTTCGATAAAAAGTATTTTTTTAATTAAGTAACATGTTAAGTATTTTCATTGGGCCTTTAATCGCTTAAACAAACTAATTAAAAGTGAATTTAGCACTTCATGAGCTTTGAACTTTAACCAATGTTATTTTTTTTTTTTGTGAATTTGCCGATTAAAACAGATGTTATTTATTTATATCATCGTTAAATAATAAATACAATTTAAGATACAATAAAAATATTCTTATTTTATATAATTAATATATAAAATTTATATTTGAAAAAACGCGAATTACGATTTTAATTGAAATTTTGAAGTTTAAATTTAAGGGCTTTGCAGTCCGCCTTGTGGCAACACCGAGTTTTATTTTATTTAGTAATCTAATGGCGTTCTCTTAGCTCTTAGCTACGAAATGTTGATAGTGTTTTGTTACGATAGTCTAATTGAATTATTGAATATTGTAACGTGATTTTGTGTATTAAGATTAGTGTAAATACTGTGGAAAATGGAGGAAATTGTTCCTTGTGATAATTTATGCCGCGTAAGAGTTTTAAATGGCAGAGGGAACGGCGTGGCGTCGGTAAGTTACATTTTTTAAACTTTTCTGAGAGAAAAACGCTCGTTTCTTCAACAAAACCGTAATCCAACCTGTGTATGTATGAATTCACAAAATCACAACATGAGTGCCGCACTTGCATTTGGTAATTTCGTTAAACAACGAATTGGAACTGCCTTATCTACCTACTCAGTCAGCTGAGAGTAAATATTTCAAAGCATAACGCGCGAGTTGAAAACAACCGCGGTGTTTTTCAAAGATTTTGACTTTGATGTAGATGTTGTTTGTCATTTAAAATAAAGTAAAGTAAAAAGTACATACATATAAAGCTGAAATAAAAAAAGTTTTCGTTCCCAAAATCGAGTCTGCTTGCCCTAACAATTAGGCCTAGGAACGCCACTGGTCACTGTCATAATATTATGGCGAGGGAAAATCGGCCTTGTTGTTTCATGGGGTTCAAATGAATATCGATCTTGAGGGGGTAGACCAATTTCTTGGTAGATTGTACGCGCCGTAGTCAAAAGATCTATTGAAATAAATACTGGTGACTTTGACACTTCGAGTTATGAAGAAAAGAGATGTCTACTGAGTTAAAAATATGTCATTCCAATTAGTCCGTTAGTTAAATTATGGAAATATATGAGACAAGTTTTTTGGTTCATCAAATAACTAAACATCGACAAAGGTGTCATCAAACTTCCGGACTGGCTTGTGACGTCACGCCTAGGTAAAAATTGTACCGTATAGTGACGTCACGGGAAAGTTTTAAGCGCTGTATTACCGTAATTTTTTGTTTGTCAAATGAAATAAAAAATACATGTTTAATATTTTTTGGTAGTTTATCTGACGGACTAAATGGTTTCTTTTAGTCGTCTACCTAATATAATACTTTACGATTTCTCATAAATTTGTTTGTATTATTTATTTATATTGGATGTACCGACCGTTTCTAAGCGTATGTATTTTATATTTGTGGAATAGAACAAATATTAGGGCAAGTTTGTGTATGAAAAGGATTTGGTATTCTCGTAAAGTCGAAATTAGCTTTGGGTAAAGTTAGACTGGGAAGACCAAAGAGTGCAAGTCTAGTTAGTATTCTACTGTTTTCATTGCGTCCATGAGTTTTTAAATTGGACTCTAAACTCTGTGTGAGTAAATTAATTGAAATAATTCGGTTCTCATTTTAAAATGTCAGTTAAAAACTTGGTTATGTGGGCGAGAAAAGCTGACGAATATCTGGAGTTACTTCAAAGTAAAACTAACATGGGTTAACTGAGCACAGACCGCAGACTTATATCGAAATAGATGCAGCGAGTTCCTGCATTTGTATGAAAAAGCGTGCCACTTTTTCTCTACCTACTGCATCGTCACATGAGCTTTAGTGATGGGAATTGACAGTCCGAGTGAAACCGATTCAAAGACGCCGCCTTATTCAAGTTGTCCTGTCTCAAGGCAGTTAAATCTAATCTAAGTGGTATGAAACTAAATGAAATCGCGTCAAAGGAAGAGCATTGCTCTTCCTTTTGGCACGCGAAGTACATACACTTGAGTCATCTATTTCGATATAAGTCTGTAGCAAAGATGCTAAGTTAGTGTCTAAATAAGCGGTTTTACTCGCTCACATTTACCAAGTCGACTTTCAAAATCACTTGTCCCTCTCTAACTTCAAGTGTGTGAAAGAGACGCGAGACATAAAGAACACGCGTTCTCTTGCAGTCCATTAGAAATAGTTTGGATGTATTAAAGTGTGGTTTGTATGTTATTATGAAAATTATTTGGACTGGGCGGTTCTTGTAGTAAAAAAAAACTTCAAGTTTCACTCAGTTATCTTTTTTTTATTCCGTGTCGGTGGAACTGGCAAGCGGTTTGCCTGGTGCCTAGAAAATTGCCCGTGTTGGTTGTAATGGCTGGTTATAGCCCCAACCGCACTAACAGCTAAAGCGAGGTGTTGTAATGTTCGTAAATATACGAAAGAGGGCGCAAAGCGCGAAGGGTAAAAGCGTTTCGTTACCGTCACGCCACCGTTCCGCTTCCGCTGTCCATGCGTTTAGAGCTTTATTGGTAATGAAACCAAAAAAAGTCTAATCTTTTGACTGCAAAAGTTCTATTATCTTTAAATTTGTGTTCATTATTTACGATTTAGTTTAGGTTAATTTCCCTTGTGAAGCAAGGATTGAGGATTTTTTTTTAATTTTACACAAAGAACCGCCCTAAATGATACTTATGAAAATTTTGACGTTTTGACATTTCCAAATCGTTTGTATTCTAAGTAAGATATGTCGCTTTTTATATAAAACTAGCTTAAATCCGCTACTGCGTTGGTTAGATAACTTGTGAAAAATGTGAAATTACATTACCATACAGTACTCGATAGCGTTAACGATTTCCATAGAGAATTATGTTTCTACAAGTGACCGCTAAACTGCTAAAATTAAGTCCTATGGTAGCATTGAAATCAATACTTTAGATAGTACAGCTATAAAAATATGAACACGATGAAGTGACCTTTAATAAATTTATTTAAAAAAACCTAGCCGTATTGCGGAAAAATCAGTGAAACCATTTTTTCACACTGGCAACATTGAATTCAAATGTCATCTGACTCTTGCTGTCAAAGTTTGCTGTTGCTTGTTGTTGGTTTTGTGCGGTGAACGTGGTGAACTACAGCACATACATTAACTAAATATTCACTAAAAGATACGCTTCTCTAAAAAAATTAAGTTGTAGTCTCAATTTAATGTTTGACTACATAGGTTTCAGAAAAAAAAGTGATCAAACATTTAACTGACTAAATCTGAAACTGTAATTTTTGCAGATAGTAAGTATTTGCAGTAATAGGACGATATTCTCTTATTATCTCAATTTAATAGTATACTATTTTAATCACGGTTCACAAGTTCTCTCGCTAGTGTGGAATAGCTTGAAGCCTTACTGTTGTAAGTCGCGTAATACTCATCGCTATGTTCCCTGTTACGTTATTTTTGTCTATTTTTAGTGTAGTTACCCCTTTTCTGGCGGTAGAAGTTTAAATACGCTGAAATTTAAATATTGGTGCTCTATGAACATTAAACTACCGTGAAACTCACTCATGCTGAAAAATAAACGGATAACTCAATTTTAAATCGAGTTTTGTTTACATGTCGAGCTAAACTCGATTTAAAACGTGAGTTATCGGTATATTTTTCAATATTGGTGCTTTATGAGTTACGCAGCCTCACTGATAGTGAAATAAGACGGATATACTCGCGTATTTTTATCTCAGACGAAAAAATCACATGAAAGATGATAATGGCCACCCAGTCCCGTAAATCATTTATGGTTTGTCACTTATAAATGTCAACCGTCACTGTCACAGAAACTGTAGAGCCAATAACCATAGAGGAAAAAGCGACTAGCGTTACGCGCGATCTTGGACCGGCCAATAAGAGCACAGCGATCACTTCAATTGTTTTGCGGAATAATTTCCGAACAACCAAGATGACATTAGTACTCTATAGGTTCTATCCTCAATGGCTAACAATCAAGAGCTTATCAATTTTAGCAATGCATCTGACAGCATTTTAAACTTCTACTAAAGACGCGTCGCGGTGCACAGCGAAATTCGAACATTGACCCGCTGCTATCTATCTCTGTCGCACGCGTAATATTGCCTTCACTGTGCGAGCGTGACGGCAATATTACTGCACGCGTGCGACAGAGATAGAAGCAGCGGATCAACATTCGAATTTTACTCTGCTCCGCGACCGTCCTTTACCAGTGCATTATTTTTAGCAAATTGTAAATTTAGTTCCCTAAGTCATTGAGTATAAGAGTGGACGTGGCTATAGCAGTGCGTCCACTACGGCCAAGCGAGTTTAAGCTAAAGACGAGCGAGGTAAATAGTTATTTGTGTAACTGATGAGTAATAAAAGGCGATACTTGAATGAGCCGTATGGCGGATTTCATTAAACAAATCACGAGTGATATAATGCCTAATTAACTAATTATGTACGATTACATGGATGACTTTATCTACATTCATATAATTATTTTGCTCTGAAATACCCAGAAAGACTATTTAGTCTTCTATTTATGTCAAAGCAATACAAATCTTATGCATTTGTATCATTATACCAATTCGCCTAATTTCGTTAGTCCTAACAGCGAAAGTTTCGCTTTGCTTGCATATTTCGCTCAGTTCTAGTGGACGCATAGCTTAACCGTTCAACGAATATGAGCTAATCGTTTTTAAACTATATTTAAAGGCATGAAAGCTTAACTTATATTTTGGTATGCATATACCAAAGAGTCCCGTATCACTCCCTTGTAATTCCTTTTTAATGGTGCCTTTCACTTGCCCTAATGACAATTGTCATAATTTACGTTTGTCATAATTTTAATTTGGCCTAAAAATTATGATTAGGTCAATAATGAATCAGGACAAGCGTTATGTAGGGCTATTTGAATTAGGTCATTTTTAACTACCTATGTAATACTAATCTATTTTAATAAGTTATTTAAATCGTTTCCTAACCCAGTTTTAAAGGTGATAAATAAGTACAATTTGCCATAGACAACCGAACGCCGAGGCGTTATATTATTTTTTTAGATAGTTTTTGTAATGATCATTTTTTTAATGTAAATATTATTTTAGTTGAAGTGATAATGATAATTTATTCGTGAAAGGAGGCTCGGCATGATAGTTTTATTTTTGGCCTAATTTTATTTCCACTACTATACTATAAACTATAAATATTTCATAAATATTATACATTTTTAAACTGAGAAACAAAAGCACCCCTAGTCCTCACGGAATACAGTCTAAATTGCACTGATGAAATGTAATCAATATAAATTCATAGGCGTACAATTTAGTAAAGAAAATACGTCCTGATAGAACTAGTGAAAAATATTTTCATGGAAACTCACATTTTAACTAGATTGTTACATTGACTATGAAATCTTTCAGATCTGTGTATAATTTTATAAAGCATAATTCTACTTAAGGCCATGGTTTTATGTGGTAATTTTATTTTTTGACTCTTGCCGCTTTAGGTATGATTGTTTTAATAAATTATTCCGTCACTTTTGTTTGACATATTAAACACTTTTTCTAGTCTAGCAACAGAAAAGTATCGGTCAGTGTTATTATAGCTTTCGCCTGCGGTTCGCTTTTCGAATGTGACACTGAGGACTTTTTCAAAACATCATTTATCCAATTTTCAGTACGATTATAATAATCTAAAAGCAATCCCATGGTCAATTTTAAAAATTTTCTATAAATGTGTTGAAAAGATAAAATTGCCACATCACGAAACGTTGCCAGTATATGAGACTAATTGTCAATCAATACCGCCAAACACCACAATGTATGTTCACTAGATGGCGCTGATCAAGTGGGACCTCAGTTTCATAGTGAATCTATGATGTCCTGACCTCTACCGCCATCTAGTGAAATAGTGAAGGATTGGCTGACATTGTAACACTAGCCTCTATGCATAATTTATTTTATATTGGTTCTATACGACTGTTATAACATTTTTAATTGGTGGTAATTTCTTTATTCAGGTGCTATCGGGCTATGTGATTTGGTCACTCTTGTGCAATAGACATGCGTACTGTGTAAAAAAACATATATCATTCTAATTAGTCCGTTAGTTAAAATATGGAAAAATATGAGACACGTGTTTTTTGGTTTGTCAAATAACTAAACATCGACAAAGTTATAGATCACCAAACTTCCGGGCTTGTGACGTCACGCCGTTAAAATTGTAGCACGTAGTGACGTCACCCGAAACTTCAGAGCACTGTATCCTCGTCATTCGTTTGTCAGATATAAGAAAAAAAACGTGTTCAATATTTTTTGGTAATCTGTCTGAAGGACTATTTTTTTTGTCAACTACCCAATTGTCTGGTACTTTGACGAGTCATTTGTTGGTCCTAATACAGTCCTTGTGTAAATTACAATGAGTCGTTCACTTAATGCGATCGCCGCTCTTCCAAATTACCTCCGATTTTTTTTACCCACATTTTATCGGATGTTCAAATAGTTTAGCAAAGGAATATTACCTAATATTTATTGATTTGACGGACGCTAGTGTACTAATTCCCATTGTTTCTGGTATACCTAAACTTTAGACACTAACAGGATATTTTTGATTTTATTCCTTCTTTTGCTAAACTATTTGAACATCCGATAATATATTTACTACCCGTTAACCTTTCAAATCTGACAACTGAAGTTTGTCTACATTTAGCCAAGTACCTAAACCGCCAGAGTAGTCAGGCTGAGGCAATTGCCACTAGTCGAATGGACTACCATATGTGACATGCGGGGAACAACTCAGCGTAATTATCGCTTTAGTTCAAAGGCTCTAATGTCACGTCTCAATCCCACTCAGTGGTTCAGTCATACATATACCCTCATTATTAAATAGCTTTTCTAAATCTGTAAATAGTATAGTTATAAGGGTGACTGTTTGATTGTTTTAAACCAATCTGGCGGTATTTTTCGTTTACAGTTATCCTAATTCCTAAATATCAAATCCGATTTTCAATTTCGAACATAATTCCGAAAAATTAAGAGTGCGAACCTGGGATTGGAATCTACGGTTAAAATAATCAAGCAGTGCACTTAAGAGTGACGGCAACACGGTTTAACGTACGCAATTAAGATTGCTTAGATATTTATTTCAAAACAATTTTGTGTAAAATCACAGCTCTTCTGAATGCTCTTCGGATGTTTTCGGTATTCCGAAAAACCACGAAGTTGGTATTTGATGCTTAAATTAAAATGTTATTGATGTATCGGCAAATTTTGACGTTATTATTAAGTTAAAAGTAAAATAATCAAATCATGAGCTTGAAGCTTTTTTATTTGCCTTAAATTCTATGGTGGGTTGATTATTGGTAATTCAATATGATAAAGTTCAATTGTTCTGCATTGTTTATCTTAGTCTGATAATAAGAAGTTAGTTCTCTACTTCTAACCTAATTTATATGTGAAAATCGATGGGATATTTTAGAAAACAACTATGTTAAGGTAAGGTGCTACCGCAGTAAACTTATTCAGTTTTGACACTTGTAAATTTTTAATCTTTGATTTTTTACCATGTGCAAAGAGAACAGAACTTTATCATATTGATGGGATATTTCAATAATTGATACAGTGAGAGGAATAACCCAATTATTCGGCAATGTTAGATCTCAAATTATATCTGTCACAAGGTGCATAAGGCATAAAACATTTGACTGAACTGAAGTGAATAAAAATGTTTTTTTTTGCTACTATGAACTAAAAGAGAATTATAGATGACCTATCGCAAGATTCTCGTTAATATACAAGAAATTATGTTTTCCAAAATTATTTTTATTCACTTCAAGATGGCGTAGAAAGGTTTAAATTTACATTACCAGCCATAATTGTCTGTATCTCTGTACGCTAAATATTTATATACATATGTATTAGCATATTGAACTGTAATTAAATAAAAGTGATGACGTAAATAAGAGTTTTATTCAGAACCACAAATAATACATAAATAGTGACAATAAGTGTTGAAAGGCGACTAAAATTATTTATTACTGGCCATAGCAACATAGCTATACAGCCGAACTAAGGGCGGCCACATACATTCTGAATTCCGTTTCGGGGTTTTGATTAGAAAAATCGATTCGTTATATCGGAAGTCAATCCACATAAATCTATGGACCAGTCTATAAACAGTAGTTTTCTATTCGAAATTTAATCTGATTCCGAATTATGATGGTCTATGCATTCAGAATCCCGTATTTGTATCTAATTGAAACGTATTTGTGTGGTGTATTTACGAATTCCGAGTGTATGTGGCAGCCCTAAAACTTAAAATGCAATATTGCTGTCAACATTGCATATTGTACACAGCATTTTTTGGTTTTCGTCAAGAATAAAAAATAAGAAATTTTAATTATTATATTATGTATACATAATTATACAGGGTGACAAAATCTCCCCACCCTGTTTACACTAAATCTATTATGGGAAAGACTCCAATAGAGATCTCTATCTCTGAAATTCACAGAGCTCAATCTTTGAAACTTCATTAGCACGATGTAGCAACTGACAGTTGATGAAGCTTGTAGAAGTTTTATTACTTAAAGATAGGTGGCACTGGGGATGCTACACTCTTATAAAGGACTTCACAAAATCTCACATTCAACATTCATTTTTAAAATGGGTGGATAATTTTGCCACCGAGTAGTCAATTTGAAAAATATATTTCAATAGAATAGACTGATACCATCTTGTTACATTACAGCTTTCCTTCTGTCTCTAAAGAAATCATAATCTTTAGGCGACAGCCCCTCTAACTTAGTATAATCAAATTTTTCTTTTCTTTTCCAATGAGCTGATTTGACATGCCCACGAGCGTTATGGATTGTGTAGAACAACATGCCACATATGGGACAGCTAACTGATTTCTCCGTATGTTTTCGCAGTATATGCATTTTGAGGTCACTTGCGTTAGTAGTAGTTTTATCACAGTACTGGCAAGCGTATGGTCTCTCGCCTGTGTGAAGTCTTCTATGCTTCTTCAGAGCTGAAGGCCCCGCTAAGTGTGCACCACAGATGTCACAAACCTTCGGTTTAACCTCACCCGTATGAATTTTAATGTGATTTTTCAGTTCACTTTCATCAAAGTAAGACTTTGGACAGTGTGGGCATTTAAATGGTCTTATGTTTAAATGTACACGGTTTACATGTGCGGTTAGTAAAACTGAGGTACTGGCAGCATAGTCACACTGTGAGCAGTGGTGGCCATAGTGGTTGCCCGGCTTGTTCCTCCGGTGTTCGTCTGTCTGAACATGATCCAAGTACTCTTGCCTAGAGTCTAACTGTTTATTACAGTATAGACACAAATTTGGCTTTGTTTCATGTGTTCGAATATGAGCACGCAACTCACGTTGTGTTCTGAACACTTTATCACAAGTCAAACATTTGTAGGTGGGTTTTGGTCGCTTTACTCTATTCTTTCTCGACCGGGATTTATTTTGAATCATGGTACTTGCACACGCCCTACTTCCATTATGTGGACAGCCTCTTATACAACTGTTTTTATGGCGTTTTAAATGTCTAAGCAAATATAGTTTTTTAAGAAACTCTTTGCCGCACAGATCACAAATACATAAAGATGGCTTCTGGTCCTTTTTAATGCTAGCTTTTTTTTTCGTTAGAAACGACTCCTCTAACACAAACAGGACATTGTTGCAGTCCTGGTCCAATATGTCAGCCGTGGTAACCGTTTCTTTATTCAGTTCATGTAGATATCGTGAAAAAGTTTCCACTTTACTCTTAGTTTTGCTGATGAAAGAATAACTGCTGGCTGCCAGTGACGTACAGGGCTCGCAAATATATTCACTGAAGAGGATGTCAGTTGACTGAAAATAAAAATTTTGATAAATAAGTCTGATTGTGGACAATTAAGGAGGATTTTGTAAAATTGTTGGCATCAAACTTGGTCAGAATTTCTATAGTGGGAATAAGTTACCACCACCACATAAATTCTGATAAAGATTTTTGCCAACCAGGATAAGCACACATTAGTCTACTTACGGCAAATATCCCCCTCAACACCTCCCTTATGGGCAATGTATGAGTACGTTGTTCCCAATCTACTTGGGATATTAAATCGTCTAAATGCAACAATTGTAACGGGTCTTTAACATCAAGACAAATGGTACAAAAATCACTGTTGTGTAGGATCTTCCACAAGTTTATTACGTGTTTTGATCTGCGTGAATTACTGCTTACTAAAGCTGCAGTTTTTGCCTCGCCGAGAGACATTTCAAAATTAATATAACACTAATAAACTAAAAATAAATTAATAAAATAGTGATAACGAACACTAAGTCCAAGCCAAACTTTTGCCATCTGCCTCTGCCATCTGTCTGTATCTGTGTCAATGTCAACTGTCAACTCACTCTGGCATTCAGAGTACGTTCCGTTTGGCGCCTACAAAGCCCTCGCCCACGACCGCAGATATTGCTGTTCCACTAGAGAAAAATCGCCGTGGGCGTTGGCGTTATCGGCGAAAATTGCAGGTGGAACACAAAACTTGAGTGCCGTGTGCTTCCAATATGGCGGCATTGGGCATAGAAAAAACGTGCAGCTTTGGGGGCTGTCAGTAAAAATTTCGCATGGATTGGAGCAAAATTTAATTCAACAGGGATTCCCGTTAATTTCCCGGCTCGGAGGAATAAGTTAAGTTAAGTTAATTGTTAGAAGTGGCTGCAAAGCGTGATATAGGCATAATCATGGTTTTGTCTATGTCACGTTTCGTATGCTCTGCCTACCCCATTTGGGAACACAGGCGTGATTGTATGTATGTATGTATGTATGTATTATTTATCTGAGAGATTCGGTCAATTCATCAAGATCTGACGACATACGTCACGTGACAGGTGACGTGTAAGTGAAAGCCCACTCCAACCTACCTACATTTTGCGGGCGAAGTGGGCGGTGGGCGCATAGATTTAATATACGAGTCATTTTCAAAATAATTGTACGTCACGAAATTGTCAGTAAATTGTTTCGTCATGAAGTGTCAGGAAATTGTTAAAGTAAGACTGCATTCAGATAAATCGATATTTTAGTAGTCAACCACTTACCTAATACCTGCTTATAGAAAGTAGGTATGTATTGGTTGTAAATGTATTGTACAGTGGAACAAAGTGGTCTCTGCCTACCCCTGTGGGAAAGAGGCGTGACTGTATGTATGTATGTATGTATGTATGCTTATAGAACGGAAAATAAAATGAAACGAAAATTAATCATTAATTGTTTTATTGCATAAAAAATAGTATTGTTATAGTTAGCT
>BHDV01035008.1:48169-66518 GCA_005406045.1 Adoxophyes honmai
AAGGGATGCTTGAATCCAAGAATCTTCGCCGAGTTGGATATTTAAAATAGATTCCAGACTTGCTTTGATTAGGTCATCCATTCCGGTAAGTTCATTTTGGAATTTAGTGAATGGACAGCAGCGAATGTACATATAAGTGAATTTAGGAACGAAAAGGCAAAATTTTAAAATTGTCAGGGCGAAATGAGGGCTAATTTCAAGAAGACGACTTTCATAGTTTTTGAATTTAGAAATGGATTCCGAAATAAAGCTAATTGCACTACTAACAAAATTGAATACTGATTTTTTTACCTAGTTTGACCTTTACTGTTGTTTTCTATCTCGTTTACTCTTTAGACGGGGTAGCCAAGTTCAGGTTTAATTTTCCCAAATAAAATTGCTTAATTCACAGTGCACTATCTGTTACTACCAAATTTGGACGCACACATGTTATAAAATGTGAAGTAAAAAAATGTTAGCTTTACTTTGTTACTTGCTTGTTATTTCCGCGAATAGCCTACTGACAAAAACACATTTAATTGATTTCAAATTCCTGATTCCGTGGAAGCAGGGACGTGTGTTGGTGTGGGATGCAACCTGTGTCGATACACTGGCACCGTCCCACCTCCACGGTACTTCCACTAAACCAGGAGCGGCAGCTGAAGCGGCCGAAAAACTAAAAAGCACAAAATACGGAGGTCTCGGCCCAGAATACCTTTTCTTACCATTCGGGGTCGAGACCTTAGGTCCGTGGGGTCCCAGCGCCACCAACTTAATGAAAGAGCTCTCCAAGCGGCTGGTTGATGCAACCGGAGACCGAAGAGCTGGCAGCTTCCTCGCTCAACGCATCAGCATTGCGATACAGCGAGGAAACGCTGCCAGCGTCTTTGGAACCATGCCTCGGGGGTGCCCATTTTTAAATATATTTTAGATTTAAGTTTAGTTTTTAAGTTAGTTGTATATAATTTTAATTACTTTTGTTTTGTACATATTTGTTCTGTAAATAAAATTTAAAAGTAAGATTTTTTAAATTACATAATTTTTCGTATAAGTTTACTAAAAGTTACGGTAATTATGTCGACGTAATATAGCAACACCATTTGCATATGTCAATGTCAGTTGTCAAACATTGTGATGGCCGCCGTCCCGTCATAGAGTCATCGTGCGCTTCGAAAGTTTTCAACGGTTTTATTTAAAGCAGTATTCTGGTGATAATCATCTCATCATGAGTTGCACAGTTCGTGGTTGCAGAAATGTGTGGTATCCAGGATCAAGCGTAAAATACCACAGGCAAGCTATTAATTCCATATTATTATTCAGTCGCCCGTGTGGTGTCGGGTCTAGAATAGCAGCTCTCCACTTCTTCCGTGGATGTCGTAGGAGGCGACTAAGGAAATGGGTTTAGGTATTCTTTAGGCGACAGGCTAGCAACCTGCCACTATTATACTACCTCTTACAGATGTAGTGAGAAACTATTTTCCTTCGTAAATTTTCGGAAATGTTCGTATTTATCGTATTATTACTTAAAACAATTACAATTATTACTTAAAACTGGATATTTATCATATATTATACGGAATGAATTCCCGACAATAATTGCCCCTAAGCTATTTGAGAGAGTACGATAAATACGAACGTTTCCGAAAATTTACGAAGGAAAATAGTTTCTCACTATATCTGTACATCTGCTTTAAAACCCAAAATGATGCTAGAAGTGGCTGCGAAGCGTGAAATAGTCATAATCATGGATATGTCTATTTCACGTTTCGTGTGCTCTGCCTACTCCATTTGGGAACAAAGGCGTGATTTTATGTTATGTTATGTATTATTCAATCGATAACTTTTTTAACAAAAGCTTATTTCACGTCTACCTTGGTACTTTTTTATGAAATAGAGACAGATAAAATTAGTATAAGTCTTTATTATCTATCAGATTTAAGTTCTCACTTTTGGTGTTCGATAAGTGTAAATACAAAAGATCTTGACTGTTAATGAAGCATAAAAATGTGAAGAAGAATGATTAGGGTAACCATTTTTTAGGTTAAATAAAACCCATTTGTGGAAGGTTTTACGATTTGCCTATGAAGTTAATGGTGATTATATGTAATGTACAGTTACATATCCAAAGAACAAACTTATTTTTTATTCTATTATACTTTTTTTTTTATATAACATTTTTTTATATAACATTTTTTTAGATAACATTTTACTTTTTTTACAGTTTCCCTGTTGACCCGAGCAGGAGGAGTGCTTGGTTAGCTGAAATCCAAGTTAAAGGATTGTTCTACAATTCTGCCAGGATTTGTAGTGATCATTTCAAACTTGAGGATTATGACCCTGAAAGGCCTGGCAAGTTACTTAAACATGCTGTACCAAATTATGCCTACAAGTCATGTGAATGCTGTAACTCATTGGTAACCAGATAATTTATATGTTATACCACTGCTTTTATCATTAAGAAATTCATTTTTTTTGTAATACTGGCTTTTGTCTGCAACTTCCAAAGAATTAATTTATGCAATTTACCAGGATATAAGCAATCCTAAGTCCGTTCTAATCTCAAATTAACTCCGTGCAAAATTTCATAAAAATTGGTACAGCTGTTATTAATAAAATGTTTTCACTACCTTTAAAGAGTGAATTTTGGGATAAAAACTATCCTTCTACTTGCATAACTCACTATATATGTACCAAATTTCATCTAAATCGATTCTGCTATGAATGTGAAGAGAAACACTATCATATACATAATTTTAGTATGGATTTCACTGAAGCATACCTTATTTTTCAGGAATGTCCTAACATGCCATCGACTTCTCAGCATAAAAGCACAACAGTCAGCAATTTGGAACATACATTACCACCCAAAATTAATACTTCAGTAAGTGCACATTTATTCATTTGTGTTATTATTTTGTAATTTTATTTGGTAATTATTTTCAAATGGTTTATTTTGTTTAAATAGGATGATGAAAATAAAGCACCTATTTTACGTCGATTATTAGACGTATATCGGGAAAATGCTGACGCGAAAGCCTCCCCCGTAACATCTGCAGCATTGTTACCTGTTGCTGGTTGCAGCGTGGCCATACTACATTCTCCAACACAACACATTACCAAAGTAAGTGAAACCCATATGTCATTGATTGATTTCTTCTTAAATTCTCAGCGCTTTCTTCATTACAAGCAACTTTTTTTTCAGAAGGATGGCGAATCACCACGGAAACGATCTGTGCTAAAAGACATTAATATCCAAACAAATATGAGAACTAGCCGTGAAAAAACTCTAATGAAGGAAAATAAAATATTAAAGCAACGTGTAAAAAGACAAGGGAATAAGATAAATGATATGAAATCTATTATTCATGTAATGCGTAGTCAGTTGGAAATCGAAAACATCTTAAAAGGTAATTTTGCAAATATTTGTAATTTTTTGAAGAAAAAAACAGGTAAAATCAGTAAAAACGTGAAGTATAGCGATGAAGTTAAAGCCTTTGCTTTGACCTTGCACTTTTACTCGCCAAAAGCGTATGAATACCTAAGAAAAGTTATTTCGCTGCCACATGAAACTACCTTATGGCGATCACTGTCCAGTTTTAACTAGAGATGCAACGGATAGTTGGTCGGCCGGATGCCGGATACCGGATATTCGGCCGGCCAAACAATACCTACAGTTTAGTTTGGCGGCGGGCGCGTCGTGCAGGTTTCAACCTGTTACGTATTAATTTGATTAAAATTATCATACAATACGCTATAGTCTGAGATCGAATTAGAGATCAAAAATGTGAACAAACGTGTTGCCATTGCTTTATTGTTTTGAATCAAAAAACTAAAAGTAGTTAAAAAATTAATACAATTATATCAATTCTATCAATTAGTAACAAAAAAGGTTTTTTATTGGCTTTAAAGGTGTACGATTACATCGCACGATGCGTCAGAGCACAATCAGCATTTTACTTTTAAGTATTTTATTTTATGTAATTGAGTCAGTTCACGTTCGTCTAGATATAAGAGTGCACTCATAATAAAATAAATCAAGTTATCAACTTGAATTCGTCTTTCCTGTTCTCATCATCAAGAAACCTATCAAGATAGTGTATGAGTTGACAAGAGCTCGTACAAAAGGCTTTGATATTGACAGTTGTTTGTTCACATTTTTGATCTCTAATTCGATCTCAGACTATAAATAAATAAATAAATAAATAAATATCACTGGACAATTTTTACACCAATCACCTAGTCCCAAAGTAGGCAATTTAATACCTGTGTTATGGGTACTAGACAACGGATAAACTTACTTATATATAGATAAACATCCAAGACTCGAAAGCAAACATTCGTATTCATCATACAAACATCTGCCCCGACCGGGGATCGAACCCGGGACCTTAAGCTTCACAGTCAGGTTCTCTAACCGCTTGGCTATCCGGCCGTCACTATACAATATATTATCTTTGTGAGGCTTTTTGATACGTTTAAATTGTACGTTAAAGTTAATACTAATGAACAAAATATATTGATAATTTGTTATTGTTTTCTTGTATACTAATTAACCTTTTTCAAAGTTAAATACAGAATCACTATCCGGTATCCGGCCAGATAGTGCGCAACTATCCGGTATTCGGCCGGATAGTAAAATAATGGCCGGATAGGCCGGATACCGGATAGCGACCGGATATCCGTTGCATCTCTAGTTTTAACTGCTCTGTTGGATTCTTGACTGAAGTAATGGAATATTTAAAACTGGAGTTACCAAAAAAAAAACTACAAAATGTGGCTTTAATATTTGATTCAATGTCATTGAAAGAAGATGTCTCGTATTGTCCAAAATTAGGCAACGTTTTTGGATATGTTGATCTGGGAAGCATCCCTGTCAATGATCCGGAATAGTTGGCATCTGAATGTTTGGTATTTCAAATTGTATCTTTTACGAATTATTTTAAATGCCCTATTGGATATTTTTTCACGCACGGTTGTCCATCTAGTGAGCTTCTCGGACAGTTAATAACTACTGCCATCACAATGTTGCATGAAATAGGAATCACAGTTAGGTCTCTAACTTGTGATGGTGCTAAGAGCAACATGAAAGCTTATGAATCTCTTGGCTGCTCGTTATTAGAAAACGATTTTAGGCCATATTTCATTCATACGAATGGTATGATATGATATGAGTAAAGTTTATTGTCTTTTAGATCCTGCTCGTATGTTAAAGCTTGCTCGAAATGTTTTAGCAGAGAAAGGTTTAAAATTCTTCTACTGGTGAAATATCTTTTAAGTACATTCAAGAAGTTCACAATGTCCAAGAAGAAGAAGGTTTTAAGCTGTCCAATAAATTAACAGGTGTACATGTTGATTTTAAGAACAAAAAAATGAATGTACGTTTAGCTGCCCAAGTATTGAGCTCATCAGTTGCAGACGCTATCGATTTTTTGAGAAATATTGGCAATGTTCATTTTGCAGGCAGTGAAGCCACTGTAGAGTTTATACGAATAATCGACAGATTATTTGACTGTATGAACAGTCGCTCTCCCTTTGGTACCTTCTCTAAGTCGCCTCTAAGGGTCCAAAATAAAGATATTTGGCAGGGTTTTTTTAATGAAGCTGAACAATACATATCAAAACTTAAAATTGGAGAGCAATCAATTTTACACCATGCTCGCAAAACTTTTGCTTTGGGCTTTCTAATGAACATCACATCTTTTAAATTATTATTTGCAGACTTAACATCACTTCAAGAAAATCCATTGAAATACCTACATACTTACTTTCAAATGTTCACAAGACAATCTGGAAATTCGAGACTATTTGACGTCATTTGTTCGGCCAACCGCTGAACACACGTTCGAATTTGGTTTGGAGCCAACCAAGTTCGTGGTTCGGACCAAACCAAATTTGGTCGTCTGTTAGGGGTTTTACACGCTAACGTCATCAATAATATGTGACCGTCCATGAGAAAAGGGTCCTTATGGCAGTTTCTAGTTACGGAGATATTTGCTGTTTTGTAAAATCCTTCAAAATTATCATTTTTTTTATTTTTGCAAAATAGTAAAATATAAAGATAGAGGTATATTTGTACCTTGGTTTCAGTTGTGTACGTTCATTATTTCTTAATTAAAACTGAGTTTCAAGTTTAGTAGAAAAGGGTCCTTATGGGAAACTGCATACATGAATGACAAAGGTCAATAGATAAACTTGTTTACAACTATTAATAGTTAGATACTTTGCAAAGTATCTATGGTCATTAGTCATTAGGGTTCCGTAGTCCACAAGAAACTCTTATAGTTTAGTCATGTCTGTCCATCCGTCCGTCCGGGCTCGTACTCCGCCGCTACTGCACAGATTATCACGTAAATTGGTGGAAAGATAGATCATGAAGTTCCAAAAGATCGTTTTTAAAATTATGAAGAAGTATTTTATTTCCAGCCCCCCTCCCATACAACGAAAAGTGAATTTAAAAAATTAAATTGGACTAACCACAACGTGTGGTTTATCGTTAAAAAGGTCTTTTAAAACGCAACAAAAAATGTTTTTAAACTATGTAGGTCAAACCCCCAATCTTGAGATAATCTAAAACAAAGTTAAAATTTGAGATGTTCCCCCACCATAACTTTTGAAATATTACTAAAATAATTCTGAAAAAAGAGGTATATACCTCAAAGTACTTTCAAATAAAATTATAGCGGACTTGGTATCATGGAAAGTTATTTTTATACAACTCGACCAACTTATGTAGTTACAGTCGTCCGAACAAAATGTATGGACTCAACCGCAAAATGAAATTTAGCTAGCTACGGAACCCTATCATGTGCGTGCCCGACCTTCCCACCCTACATTTCTCGTCTGACGTCAATACATCTCTCGGCGGCGTGGACGTGGACGGCGAACGTTCTCTCGCGTTATGCCGCCGCTCAGCCTATCTCTCTCTTGCCTACGATATTTTGCACGTTGAACTAAAACTTACATGTAGCTACTGTGGTGAACTCGGCCACAGGAACCAAGTACGAAATGGTGTTTACTTTTGTAAAAAAAGGAAATCAGTAGAAAATAAATAATTTAGTACTAGTAAGTAGTAGTTTAGTAAGTAATAATCATAAATCACAATCTAGCAAATTATTGTAATTAAAATGTGTCTACCCCCTCGCCCCTTACCCCTGTCAGAAATCGCGTCAAATTATCTTTGTTACGTGATACTTACTATGAATGGTTCCTTAGTAGTAACCGACTATGTAAATTATTCGTTGACGTTAAATGAGAATAACTCCTTACAGATAAAGATTTTGAGTAAATTTATAATAACCTTTTTTCCTCAGTATTTTATGTTAATACAAGATTAGGAAAAAAATAATGTTAATATTGTGCCATTTTGTAATTAAAATTATTCATATGTTTCGTCTGTGATTGGTCATAAGGACCCTTTCCTCAAATGTATGGGAGTCAAACTGTGATTTTTACGTAACTTTAACCGTATATAAATAAAAAAATAAGACTTGTAGAATAATAATGAGAACTTAATGATACTCCAGTGGGCTGATTAAATATATTTTAGAACTCATTGTACTACATTTGTTATTGTTATAGGGTAAGATAAAAAGTATAGTAATTACCACGTTTTAATTAAAATAAAGATATTTCGTTAACTATATGATTTCATTTCTATCTTAAAATGTGAGTATATATGTATCCTACTTTAAACAACAGTTCAGATTACAACATATCAAAGACAAAGCTGAAAAAAAATGTTTTTATTAATTTTATTCTTATAAGCGTGTTGCTGTTCTCAAAGGCTGTTTTGTCAGGATCTGGAAGTCGCACTAATAAAACCATGACTGAATTCAAAAGAAAAACCCCTTGAGATACAAAATCAATCATATTCTATGTAACTTCCAATGGAAATACTTAAGAGGAAATATGCCGGTCGAAGGAATTGAAAAATAGGTATTTGCTAAATCTATTGCTGTCGCGACGTGACCTGCCCAGACGACGTCGAGTGCGATAAGAACAACTACTGCTCGGACCGAAAATACCTATGAAAATTATTCAAAAACAACGTTTCGTAGTCCCCTGATTTCTTCTCCAAAACTTAACCGATTAAATATGTTTTTTCATTAAATGTTTAAAAAATGTCATAACTGTGTTTCTATGTTCTTATATTTTGATATAATTGTGTTAAAATTGGTTTCTAGAGGTTTGAACACGACGGAAAAAAATTACCAATTTTCCATGTTTTTGAAGGTTAATATCTCCTTTAATAATTCAATAAAGAAAAAAAGGAAAACATAGGAACATGCTAATATATCATTAGATTGTTGATGTAAAAAATCATTGTTCTACGGGTAATATCCAGCGAGGAATCAGGGGACTACGTTTCCATACAAAATATGACCGCTCCATTTCCTCTTAAAATCAATTTCAAACTTCTTTTGACGATTTCTCGAAAGTGCAATTTTAGCAAGTGTAAGTTTGATGTTTTTAAAAAAAAGTATGAGACTTAGGGTCATGATTGTTTCTGTGTTAAATAGCTTATTTAACATAGATTTAGGAACCGTGCTTAACACATTCAGAACCAAGGACCCGGCTCCCGGGTTCTTCAAAACATTCGCGAGATACCGAGAACCCGGGAGCCGGGTTCATTTTGTACTAGCTATAGACTGCTCGGTTCCGCGCAGATGTTTTGATTTTAGGCTTGGTCGTGAATGTGTTAACTCAATACCTGCCATAAGGACCCTTTAGCCATGGACGGTCACATATGATTCTCGCCTAACGTCCGAAAGTATTGTCACCGTAATGAAAGGGACAGCAAACAACAGTGATGTCATTCATGGTCAATTTTTTGTTCTTCACTTTTTTCTTCAATATGCGATCTCCATTTGGGTATAAGCTTCTTGATGACGTCGAACGATTCGCTCGAGATTGACGCAGGCACTTCCACTAGTTTTTTACATTCCGTGGGAATTATGATGGTCTATGCATTCAGAATCCCGTATTCGTACCTAATTGAAACATATGTGTTGGAATTACGGAACGGTATTTACGGAATTCCGAATCGACATTTCGAATCGAAATTCCGAAAGGGCATTCTGAGTGTATGGGGCTGTCCTAAAATTTATTATTTAATATTGTTGTCATCATTGGATTTTGTTCACAGCATTTTTTGTTTTTCGTCAAGAATAAAAAAAAAAAAATTTAATCATATTTATTATATTATTAAACATAATATTACCGGAAAGACTGCAATAGAGATCTCAATCTCAGAAATTCACAGAGAGAGTAGAAAGTTATTTATGCAACCAATCTTCAAAACTTTGTTAGCCCGATGTAGCAACCAACAGTTGATGAAGCTTGTAGCAGAAGTTTTACAACTAGACAATAGGTGGTGCTATAATTTTGCCACCGAGTAGTCAATTTGAAAAATATATTTCAATATAATAGACTGATACCATCTTGTTACATTACAGCTTTCCTTCTGTCTCTAAAGAAATCATAATCTTTAGGCGACAGCCCCTCTAACTTAGTATAATCAAATTTTTCTTTTCTTTTCCAATGAACTCTTTTGACATGCATACGAGCGTTAAAGATTGTATAGAACAGCATGCCACATATGGGACAGCTAACTGATTTCTCCGTATGTTTTCGCAGTATGTGCGTTTTCAGGTCACTTGCGTTAGTTGTCGTTTTATCACAGTACTGGCAAGCATATGGTCTCTCGCCTGTGTGAAGTCTTCTATGCTTCTTCAGAGCTGTAGGCCCGGCTAAGTGTGCGCCACAGATGTCACAAACCTTCGGTTTAACCTCACCCGTATGAATTTTAATGTGATTTTTCAGTTGCTTTTCATCAAAGTAAGACTTTGGACAGTGTGGGCATTTAAATGGTCTTATGTTTAAATGTACATGGTTCACATGTGCGGTTAGTAAAGCTGCGGTATTGGCAGCATAGTCACACTGTGAGCAGTGATGAACATAATTTTGGAGCGGCATGTTTGTCCGGTGTTCGTCTGTCTGAACATGATCCAAGAACTCTTGTCTAGAGTCGAACTGTTTATTACAGTATAGACACAAATTTGGCTTCGTTTCATGTGTTCGGACATGAGCACGCAACTCTAGTTGTGTTCTGAGCACTTTATCACAAGTCGAACATTTATATGTTGGTTTTGGTCGCTTTACTGTATTCTTTCTTGACCGGGGTTTATCTTGAAACATGGTCCTTGCACACACCCTACTTCCATTATGCGGACAGCCTTTTATACAACTATTTTTATGGCGCTTTAAATGTCTGAGCAAATATACCTTTTTAAGAAACTCTTTGCCGCACAGATCACAAATACATAAAGATGGCTTCTGTTCCTTTTTCACGCTAGTTTTTTTTTTTGTAAGAAACGATTCCTCTAACACAAACAGGACATTGTTGCAGTTCTCATCCAATATGTCAGCCGTGGAAACCGCTTCTTTGTCCAGTTCATGTAGATATTGTGAAACAGTTTCCACTTTACTCTTGGTTTTGGTGATGAAAGAATAACTGCTGGCTGCCAGTGACATACAGGGCTCGCAAATATATTCACTGAAGAGGATGTCAGTTGACTGAAAATAAAAATTGAGATAAATATGTCTGATTGTGGACAATTAAGGAGGATTTTGTAAAATTGTCGGCATCAAACTTGGCCACAATTTCTATTATAGTGGGGATAAGTTACCCCTACCACATAAATTGTGACCAAGATTCTTGCCGACCACTTTAAGTACACATTAAGTCTACTTACGGCAAAAATCTCCTTCAAAACCTCCCTTATGGGTAATGTGTGAGTACGTTGTTCCCAATCTACTTGGGATATTAAATCGTCTAAATGTAACAATTGTAACGGGTCTTTCACATCAAGACAAATGGTACAAAAATCACTGTTGTGTAGGATCTTCCACAAGTTTTTTACGTGTTTTGATCTGCGTGAATTATTGCTTTCTAAAGCTGCAGTTTTTGCCTCGTCGAGCGACATTTCAAAATGAATATAAGTTATTGTAAATATAACAGTAATGAATTAAAAACAAATTAATAATATAATGGTAATGGTAACGAAAACGAACACGCCAAGCCAACTTTTGCCATCTGTCTGTTAGTCATGTAAATTACTAAATTGTCAACGTCAACTGTCAAATTTGAAACAAAATTGGCTAAAAGTGGAAAGCAAGATTATTGGCAAAAAGGCGCAGAAAAAGGTAAAAAAAAGTCAGTGAAAAGGATGGTCTTGCTATCGTGAACATTTTGATTATTTTTGTGGTTAAAGCGGGTTGAATTTTTATTTTATAATTTTTATTTTCTTAATTGTTATTACACTGGTAGCACTGCATAATTGATTTACCTTTTACCTGTTCTGTGATTCTGTGAAGGTTTTGTGCGTGTTTCTTTAAGCGGGTCACTGAATTTCTATGATTCGGACGTTTGCATGAACCTTACTAGTGATTTGTATTGGATGGCTTTTTCTACAATCTAGCGATATTTCGAAAAATGTTAAGTATCTGAGTAAACCCAGTAGTTGGCAACACTGGCGTTAAGTGTTTTAATCTGTCAGTCTTCGATTAGACTAGGATAGCGTCGCGGCTCGCGTGCGGCCATTTTGACCGTTTTTTCCGGTGCCTGTGCTCGCGTGGCTTTTAGATTAGACGTTGACGCTGTCAAGTGATATTAATTTGAAATGTCAGACATTTTCTTTTTAGAGAGGCCGCCAATTTTGTGTTTGTACTAAAGAAAATTGTTAACTAATTCATTATTGAAGTGTGAAATTTGTCCGATACACGCAAATGTTGAAAACGTTCTCAGTATGGAAATGTTCAACGATTTAACGTTCACAGTGGGTAGCCAACCGAAGCCTGCTCTGGCCAAACTGAGGAACATTCTGAATTCCTCGAGGTTTTGTACGATATGCTACGAGACCGGCGATTTGCTTACGGAGCTGGATGAGTATCCCTTCATCGAGGAGATGGACAATAATGGGCTGAATTTGCAAGAAATTTTGGAGGACGTTTTTAGAGATGCGGTAAGCCTTCAACTAATTTTATGTGGGTTATTTAATCTATGTTTTAGTTAGAATCCATTGTATGAAGTAATAAAATGCTTAATTATCAATAACTCTGGTATTTAAAAATCGGTTATACAAGATGTTGAACATTATCTTTTAAATGTTTACAAAAAAGTAATAAGAATGCACTGAAAGCAGTCTGTGTACTATAACCTGAAGGTGCTCTTCCTTCTTAATAAAAGAAAAACTACACTGGTATGTCTGCCTATTCTTTTTTGTTCCAAAGGTGACTTGCTTCCAACCAGCACTAAAGGGAAATGAAAACAAGTGCTGAGATACTTTAAAATAAATAGTCAGTTGTCTTAATATTATGTTAATATCTATATTTTGTTATTCCAGGACTCCAAAATTGTCATCAGCCCGTACATATGTGAAGACTGCAAGCACAAGTTGCTCCAATCATACACCTTCATACATAACACACAACGTAATGTCAGCATTTTCGATAGCTACCTCACTCAGCTGGACTCCGAGACATTAGACCTGTTAAACTGTATGAAAGAGAATATATCTTGTGCTAATGCTATTATAGTTCTAGATGAACATAAAGCAAATAATATAGAACCAGAGAAGTATAAATGGAAGAATACTACAAATAATACACCTAAGAGTACAAGACCCGCACCAGTTGGACAGACGGTTACTCGACAATTGATTCTGAAAAATTATGTGTGTGAGTGTTGTCAAAAGGAATTCTGTGACAAAAAGTTTCTGATAGCTCATCTGAAGGCAAGAACAGGCCTCTGCGGAAAAGAACAAATTGTGTCTAGACAATGTGCCAGGCCCATGAAAGCTAAAGTAATGTGTCCTTCATGCAAGAAAAATCCATGTGAACATGCCAGGTTCATTAATGACTTTATAGAGCAAAAAGAATTAAAACACCGTCAGATTAAGTGTTTAGAGTGTGAATTCACTACCAATACTCTTACTAGTATGATATCTCATATTAATAAGAAGCATTCGGAAGCTTTAGTTGACAATTGTGAGCTATGCGGAAAGATGTTCCATTTAACGGAGCAATATTACAGCCATTTTGAAACATTCCATAAAGAGTATAAACTCTGCATACACTGCAATTGCGTGTTCCCATTCACTGATATCAGATCACATGAAATTGAATGTGTAAACACTGATAAACCATATTTTTGTAACAAGTGTCCTGCTAGGTTAGAGAGTGAACTGCAAGCTACGGTGCATGAAATGAGGCATGAAGACATGCCGAAAAAGCCGAAGAACAAAAGAATAGTTTTAAAGAGATGTTATACATGCCCCCTTTGCCCATTGAAATTTGATGGGAAAATTAAATTACAGAAGCATGTATCAGTGACCCACTGTAATGAGTCCTATAAAAACAATTGGTGTCAGTTCTGTGACATAAAGTTTGTGACTAGACAAGACTACCTGGCTCACATGAAGGCAACTGAACATATGGCTGATATCGACCCATCCCATAGATATAAGTATAAGTGTGAGTATTGCGATTACACAGCGAGACACTCCTTCATACTGAAAACCCATATGAATAGATACCATTTGAAAATAATGCCATTTGAATGTGACGTTTGCAACAAACGGTTCTTAGACAAACGCAAACTGAAAGCTCACATTGATAGACATATGGGGAAGTCTAAAAGGGTTTGTGACATTTGTGGAGACACTCTAGGCAGTACAACGGCTTTAGTCAAGCATAAGAGGCTACACACAGGCGAAAGGCCATATCCATGTCACTTATGTGATGTCAGCCTTAATTCTGCGAGTGAAAGGAAGTTTCATGTTTTACGGAAGCATACAGAGAAATCCCACCCGTGTCCCTTGTGTGATACCAAGTTCCATACACCCTACTTTGTCAGGAGGCATATCCAACAAGTGCATTGGAAGAGAAAAGAGAAATTTGATCACACAAAGATTGAAGGTTTGCACCCTAAGCATTATGAACTGTTCCGAGATAAAAGGATGGTTGTTTTATAATATAAACTAATTCTTAATCTGTTTCAATTCATTCACTTTTATAATTTTAGTTCAATTAATGTGTTCTTGTAATAAGTTTTTAGAAAGTGCAGCTTTTTAATTAGGTAGCCAAAATTGACTGTTATTTTATGTTTTTTTTTTCTAAAGCATAAATGTACTCCTGTGGCCTTGCGTCATTGGAGGACAAGGCATAAATACTTCAAAGTTAGGATTTCAAGCTCTATTGGACTATTGTAATAACAGTAGAGTAGCTCATTGAACAACTATTGTTGCATTTAACAAAAAAATATATAGTTTTTCGCCTTTATTATTTTCACTATGTTCAGGATTTTATTGGCTGGCAACCATTTGAATCAAATTTCTTAAAATTCGACTGTTATGATCAGTAATGAATGAAAAAAAAAGGTTTTCTTAAATGTTGCTGATGGCAGTCCAGCAAAACCGCGATGTTCAAGTGGTTCAACTGTTTCGGGAACAATTATTTTTTATGAAGTTTTAAGGCTTTTTTTCTAGTGACTGAAACGGCTTACGAAAAAATTTCTCCCGTTGATTCGGGGTTAATGTAAAAACGCTCTTTTTGACATTTAAAATTCAGCAATAAAAAAAACAAATCAGTGAAATTAAAATCTTTATTAATATTCGTTGTACATAAGCAACTATAATTATATTCAAACTTAACTTTAGAATTAATTCTTTGTAAAAATAACATTTAGTTTTAGAATATTTGGAAGGGTAATCCAATTACTTATTTTTGCGAGTTGTTTGCGTAATAAATAAATGGTATTAAATAATGATGCATTTCCAATATGGAAGTGGAAGCCTCAAATAACGTCATGGAACAACACTGACTGGTAACATTAACATATGTAATTTAAACATCTTTCGCCTACCGCCAATTTATTTTAGTCGTATTTCCCATGTAAATACCAATTTTTACATTATTCTAATGTAGTTAGTTTTAAATATAAATATTTTGATTAAGACACTTGTTTTCTTACCATCCCTTAACTTTGGTTAGTATTTCCATACAAATATACACCGTTAAGTAATTGATATATGAAAATAATTCAAAATTGCTACATTACATATATAGTATACGTTCGCTACAGAGATGTGTACCTAATGTTACTTCAAAATTGTTAATTTGGTCAGATACAAAAGTTTAAATCTATCTTAAGTACTCTACGCGTGTATGTATATTACTAGCACTGGGGCATATGTTAGTGCTGCTAAGACGCGAATAAAAGGCCACCGATTGACCGGAAAACTTTAAATGGAAGTTTTGCTTTTACAAAACGTCTTAATTCTATACAAAAGTTTCTGGCCAGCAGAATTATTACACAATTATTTTAATACTTGAATTTAAACCGTTTAGGCTGTTTTGACCTAAAGGGTTAGTCTTACGCAATGTCGATTTAATTATCGATACGTCAAATTACATTATGTCCGTCCTTTGTGTACGTACATTTTTAAGTACTATGTACTTTACCTTGCAATTAAAGAAGGTAACCAAATTATCAAATTGACAATTATTTTTCTCAACTCAGTAGGTAGGTATATTCGAGTATTACCTAGGTATATTAACACAATCTCTAAGTACTCGAGACCACCTAATTCTAAACATACTTCGTTGGTTTTTAAATTAGAAAATTTTGCGTTAAACTTGTACTCATTTTAAGGAAATTAAAGTCCATTTTGCAAATGGATGCGCGCCAAATACGTAACATGCCGCTTCCACGGTTACTTCACTGTTTTAGTTTTCCTAAAATGAGTAAGAATTTAACTGTCAAGTTTTAAACTCTTTAAAAATGTATCAATCGAAGTATTAATAGTGTTAAAGTCGTTTACAAAAAAGTCGCCAATGGCCTTGCCCGTCTCTACATTCAATATCCCTGGTAGTTTCCTGCTAGAGTTTGATCAACTATCTCTATCTACATTATTCCAATTCAGAGTAAGCGCGGTCGGTCTCTAGACAGAAAGGGCAGACATTATCTGGCGATTTCATTGATAGATTGAATATTGGGAATATTGAGTGGTTAAGCACGGGCTGTGTGGTTGTTCGACGTGATCGGCGGAGCCTCCGCCTCCTCCGCTGCAGCCTCCGCTTTCAGTTTGCGGTATTTACCTGAAAAATAAAATTTTATTCAAAATTCGTAACTTCGTTTTTAATTTTAAATTGTTCTTCTACTTGATAACAGATGGCGCCACTTAAAGTTTCACATCGATGTCGATTAAGGCCTTTTGTGCTGCTTTTTTGTTTGGTACAGAATTAAGTTAAGGAACGGTTAGAGTTTGTCGAATTTTCTTACAAAACTTGCCGTAAATCGTACCAATCATGTACAGTCGACCAAGAAATTGGTCTACCACCTCAAGAACGCGATATTCATTTGAAGCTCGTGAAACAACAAGGTCAATTTCCCCTCGTCATAATATTATGACAGTGACAATGTCAACCTTGTGATAATTTTCATCTCACAGAAACTTTAGTCAAAAGTGGTAGACCACTTTCTTGGTCGACCGTACCCTTCAGGTTAAAAACGATTACTACAGTAACAATATGAACTACGAAATTGTATGACAAAAATAGAACACAATTTTTATTGCATTGGAATAGATAATAGTATGTTTCAACAACAGTATGTTTGACAATTAAAATAAAAAAAAACATTTGTTTTAATAATTTTAGTTTTTTCACTCTTCTCTACCCTTTTCAACTGGTGCATATTTCTGCTACTTGACAACAGATGGCGCTAAAACACCTTTTAGTTCTCTACAACAGATGGCGCTAAAACGTCACTTAGCTCTACTAAATAACAGATGGCGCTAGTGAACTCACGCGACACGCGGACCATGATGACGCCCCACCAGATGGACCAGCCCCAGCCCACCAGGCAGAAGAGCACCGTGAACAGCTGCCCGCAGCCCACCAGCAGGTTGATGAGGAATGAGCCTGGAACACGTTCGATGTGGATTAAAAACATGACACAAAGTAGAACATTAAGGCCCTGCACAGATGACTGACTTTCCGCGACGGACTTTTTAGTCTGTGAAAATAGAACCCATGGAATTATATGCAGAAACGCACTATGCGCTAAAAATGTTTGTTACCTCTTTATGCCCAAACGGTGAGACCGATTTTGGTGAAATTTGGTATGCAGGAAGTTGTAATGCAGGAGTAATGTGGGAGCGTATTGATAGCACAAGTGTTGCTTTAAGACTCTCTTTAATTACATTAACCTAAGCCTTATATATGGTTACATAGTGGGAAAGTGTGAGTGTGGAGTAGCCCACACTACACCTCCCCCGTTTTTTTGGAAAAAAAAGAAAAAAAAATGTATGACATTACTTCATACTTCATACTAACTCAAATTTTACAGCAAAAAATAGACTAAAAACTAAACTAAGCTAATGTCACTATCAGATGGGCTGCGTGGCCTAGCCCGATGCCTTCCAAGAAGAGTTTGCTCTAGTATTTAAAAAAAAAATAAGAAAAAAATGGATGACATAATTTTTCTACAATTCTAATTTGACAAATAAAATAAAATCTGAATACTTAACTTAACGCAGTAACGTGTAACCAATTATATAAGCAGTTTCATTAATAGGAATAATTACAGTTATGACAAATAAACTCAGAATACTTAACTAAATATTTAACTTTTTAAACAATATTAGATTCTAAATTTGCACGCTTTATTGACGAGAGATACATTAGTTTATTAAAAAAAATAACTTTAAACTTTCATAATGTAAAATTATGTGTACTGTGCTCTATTTTATTTTTCTATTTATCTTCACACCATATTGTAACAACTAAAAAAAATGATAATTAAAATGGATTTTCTATTTCTCAGTACATTTTTTCATTTATCATAGACATTCTATCTTTTAACGTCTTTACTTTTACACTTTCTTTAGTAAATCCTCGGTATACTTTCTTCCATAAAATCCCTACTACTTATCATAACCTTTATTTTTACAACTCGTTTCAAATCCTTTTTCCATTTATTAGTGAGCTACATTGGCATCACAAACCATCATTCATTATCATTATCATAATCATCATCATTATAAAGACTTAAAAACTTTTCATATTATTTATTAGTGAGCTACTTGGGCATCACTTATTCATCATCATTCCTTCTTTGTCTTTTTTTTCTTCTTTCTTTCTCTTCTTTCGTTCTATTAAGCATTTTAAAGGCTTTTAAATTCACCAAGCTCATCTATACTTTAAACAAATCATCAACTCATAACGATGGTCAAGCTCAACATTACTTTAAACATACCATCAACTCATCAAAATGGTCAAGGTCCACAGCACTTTTATTCATTTTGTG
>BHDV01035008.1:67976-84914 GCA_005406045.1 Adoxophyes honmai
TAAGACTCTCTTTAATTACATTAACCTAAGCCTTATATATGGTTACATAGTGGGAAAGTGTGAGTGTGGCGTAGCCCACACTACAAAGTTTACTGTCAGCATAGGCTACTTTTTATCCCGAAAAAGTACCATCGCGAACAGGGATTTTTGAGCCACTTATACCTATGATTGTAACTTGGTCGTGTAGTACTAATCCAATAGCTAACATCTAGTCGGTCACTTCGGTCATTGATTAATTATAATTACACGTCAAAATTGCGAACAGTGGCAAGTGGCTCAACAATCCTGGTTCGTGACTGTACATAGATCCCGTGGAATCGCGATAAAACAGCTAGTAAATAAGCCAGCAAAACATAATTATTATATTGTTAGGCATTCACGAATTTCCAAATGTTTTACTTTACTTTTTATCCAAGCAAAATGCATAGATGCAAAATGCAATTCATGCCATGGATGTGTTTTTGTGTGTAAGATAAGATAAAACTAGTCTCACCTATCCTGTGCTTCGCGCCGTCGTGGACTCCAAACCTCGGAATCCCGAAACAAAGACAGAACATCCCGCTGAATATCGTTCCTGCAAGCACACAATATTCATGATGAGAAGCTGCTCTCAAAAGTTGTGTTTTTAGTTGTTACAAATTGCGCACATTTCATGACCATTTTGATTACACTAGACTTGACTAGACGCTCTGGTGAACGCGGTCGTGACCTCGGTCGCCTTAACGCGGCCAAAACGACGAGGAAATTAAAATCATACTCATAATGTGATTAAGTCCCGCGCAGTTTGAGACTTGAGAATCAAAATTCTCACGAAGCACCTAGATCAATCCCAGATTACCTATCAATCTGTGGTTTTGTAGCGCCCCAGCGCCACATGCGTCGAACAACCGAACTAAACGGTTCTACATCGCGCTAACGAAGTTTCGACGAACGGTTGCATAAATACAACTTCCAACTTCCTCTCTGTGGACTTCGGTCCCCAGGCATAACATCTGCCTGGAGAGAGATCTCTCTATTGGAGTCTTTCCCACAGTTTAATATGCTACAAATTAAGTATATTTTACAGTATTATGTAGAACATTAAACGTGAGTTATCCGTAAAATTTTCAACGTACAGTATTATGTTACAATACCTACCTAATTGTAAATTGATACTCAGTTCTGCGCTTATGCATAGGTAATATAAAATGTTTGATTTTACAAAAAAAAATAAGATCTCTATTTTGTACTATACATTTTTACTTGAGTGATGAGTGTTAGTGAAGCGAAAGAAGTATGTCAGAATAGAAGCGAATGGCGCTCTGCTGTCTTTGCCTACCCCGCAGGGAATAAGGCGTGACGGTTATGTATGTATATGTTTAGTGATGGTTAAAGAGCAGATAGAGTCTCACCGAGTCCCGGCAGCAGCACGTTGCAGAACAGGCACCAGTAGGCCAGCACGATGGGCAGCGCCGGGATGGCCGCGCGCATCATGCTCGTGTGCTCCACCAGCGACGGGTCCAACTTCTTACGCGTGTCCTGCACAGACAGACACATTGGTGAGACGTAAACATATCTGTAGCGACCCATAACGCCATCTATCGTCGTATCCTTTTTGACATAGACATCTGTAATAACCCCTAGCGCCACCTATCGTCGAGTAGAAGAACTTCTACGAACGTCATCTACGTTAAAAGTCTACATCGCGTTAGCTTCGAAGATCAGTTGCGTAAATACAACTTCTAACTTTCTGTGGACTTCGGTCCTTAGACATCTGCGGGTAGGAAGCACACCAAGGCATCCATTTTTGTGACGGCAGGAAAGCACACTAAGCCCCCTAGCAGACGGCGTATTTAAAGTACGCAGGCGACGTGCGTTTCTGCGCTACAGAATAGATGTCCTTTTTTGCGTTTGTACAGATTCAAACAGGTACAGGTTTAAAGTTAATTAAGGCGAGCTTCTACTAGCGCACCGCGCTGGTTTGTACCCCGCGCCTCTGCCGCGCAAAAGGAGGCGAAGGCGGGGTAGCGGGCGACGCGGCAGGTTGTCAATACATTTGACACGCGGTCAAGTTTTAGAATAAATATGAATTTAAAAAGTAAACAACATCCCAACAAAAACATTCTGTAAAAAATCTACCCAAGTCTCGTTGAAGCTGCTTGTTTATCTCTAAAAAGTAATGAAATCTAGACATAGTTGTGCCAAGTCTAAGGTTCCTTACTGCGATTTCTTTATTATTATAGTTAAAGTTGTGTGCCTTGGCCGTTGAACATTTTTTATACGTTAGTGGGTCAATTTTGTTAACATGTAATGTTGCAACTACCTTGTTTGTTACGCGAGATAATAGCCCATACTGGTATGGGTAATTGGTATAAAGTGTTCAACGGCCAAGTCACACAACATTAACTATAATAATAAAGAAATCGCAGTAAGGAACCTTAGACTTGGCACAACTATGTCTAGATTTCATTACTTTTTAGAGATAAACAAGCAGCTTCAACGAGACTTGGGTAGATTTTTTACAGAATATTTTTGTTGGGATTTCACTTCTTTTTGTAGAAACGTGAGCATATCCATTAATTACGTTAGATTTTCTTATTTTACACATTTACTTATTTTTGCAAATTATCTTTTTCTTTTTTCCGGTTTTGATCTCGTACAGTAGGAACAGTTTTTCGTATTGCCCATTCGCGGTCCTTAAATTAAAAGATGTGTCTCTCTACGCTGGATTTTTGCAATTACAGTCGATTTTTTTTATGTACCAGAGCAGCTCAGGGTCTTCATCAGATACTTCAGACCTCAGATTTTTGACATCAAATGAAGCGACCCACTAAGTTGAATATTTTTTGTAAAAGAAGTGTGTCGATCTCTATAGTAGTTTGGTTGGGCTCTAGTGTTTTCACCAAGTACTCCAGATCTTCGATTATCCTAGTTTTTACATTTTTCCCTTTATTTAGCCGTTAATCCCCAACCATGTACCAAATTTCAGCTCTCTGAGTTAACGGGAAGTACCAGTTCTATTTTGATGATCATGAGTGAGTGAGTGAGTGTCGAAAATGCGAAACTTTGCTTTCGCTTAACTTCGGAACTGAATTACCTACAGACTTGAAATTTTGGATTTTAAGTATGTGGTTATAGCTCACTAGATGACGAAAATTTCAGCGTCCTAGTATTATCCAGAGGTTCTCAAATAGGGGCCTGAAAATGCCGCGAAATGGTTCCAGTAAAGGATGGTAAGGCAGTGCTTGCTTTGCGCTCGACTTGGTGGGGGCACTGCCGTGCCCCCCGATCGATTGAAAACTATAATTTAGCAGATTCTCTGTAGTACTTAAAAATTAATATTTCCATATAAAAATTATGTATAAATTAAAAAGAATAAACACCAAATAATGTGTTTTAGTTTTTATTTTTGCCAGTGTTCGAGAATTTATATGATCGAGGAAAGCACATCCTATCGTGTAACCAATTAGCACGTTTCTTGGGCAATATCTTTACGTATAACATTATATTTTTTTCAAGACTGTCATTTAGCAGGAAATATGTAAAACATTAGATCTTGCAACCTTCAATTCCGTCTCCCTTTGGAATACCTCGCCTTAAATGGTAGAATAGTGACAATAGGGTAGCACCCAAAGAGCTGATTCGCACGAGCGTTTTTTCAACGGGCGTTAAAAAACGTTTGAATAAAACAAATTAGAAATCATGTATTTATTCACACCAAGGCGGTTTTAAAGCGCGGTGTTTTTTTATCGAGCACTTCGATTTTCGACGTTGGGTGTTGGACGTTAAATCCAATTTAACACACGGAACTTCGTAATACCGCCAACGCCGAGTTTTAACGCGACGCTTTTTAACGCTCGTGCGAACTGGGCCTTCGCGCGCAACATAGACTATACCTACCTGTCATCTTAAGGGCGTCAGAAAATAACAGGTAGCACATCTATCACGAGTTGACTTGCGCGTGTTGCCGCGCTAAATATCCAGTAGACTAATAATTTCTTAAAGCGTCCTATTACGAAGTCCAAGGAAGAGATTAAGAAATAAATGTAATTATAAACCAGCCGGAAAGACTCCAATAGAGAGATCTCTCTCCAGGCAGTATCTATTGCCTGGGGACTGAAGTCCGCGGAGAGAACGTTGGAAGTTGGTATTTATATAACCGATCATCGAAATTTTGTTACCGCGAAGTAGAACACTTTGACAGTTGATGGCGTTTGTGGAAGAGTTCTAGTACTAGACGATAGGTGGCGCTAGGGTCATTTCATTACAAACACTACACTAGTTAGCTGTCTTGTCATCCGTTGTCATTGCGTCAAATAGTCGCGTGGATAGAGCCGTAGCGCGCAGTGCGCGTCTATCCGCAGCCGCTTAGGCGTTCCCGACGATGGGTCACGTATTAACCCGAAATACTAGCTAATCTCGATAAAAAAAGAGAGTGTATCAATATTATTTCAATACCTCCCAATCCTCGTCCAGGTCGATGTCAGCCTTCATGTCGTCAGACGTCAGAAGGATCCGAACCCGTGAGGGTTGAGGCGACGGCACAGGCGTTACAGGCTTAAGTGTCGTCATTTTAAATACTCTGACGCTAGAACGCCTCAGTGTTTTTTTTAATGCAGTGAAGATTGGTTAGATTGTTTATACCGAAGATAAAAACCTAGATTTGTTAGATTGTTCCGCAGATATAATTTACAAGATACTGAGGAAAATTTATCCCGTTTTCCAACGTTTGGGATAATTTTTCTTAAGTCTGCACAAGCTCTAAAGTAAACGGTAATAGGTACTTAAATAATATTATGCAATGCAACATGTTACAAAAATACGAGTAATGCAGAGTAACGGCCCGTTATAAGGGGTCAATTTACAATATCCGAAAAAAAAAACAGTAATTTCTCTTATTGCGTTTGCAAACTTTTTTTAATGAAAAATTTTTAATCAGTCAAAAAATACACTCTGTTAAATAATCTATGATAACTTCAGTTCTATTGAGTGACAGCTTACTAGGATTTACAAAATTTTTTGCTTTAACCATTTACATTTTTTTTTACCCGGTTTTTTGTAAGTTTTATTTTTAGTTAGTTTAATTCCACTCGCGCCCACGCCAAAACGAAAACTAAGTGAATGTGGGTTACAAAATTATTTTGAATAGCATTTTACATCCATTTGATTGAATATCGACCAGCTGGCGACCTTGAGGTCGATTCATTTCCTTTAATGCAAAATAAGTTGCGAGAAAGCTACAAACGTCAAGTGACAGGATAAAAGTTAGGGTTTGTTTGATAGTTTTACTTTTAATTTATAATTAATCAACTAAGCTTTGTATACATTTTTTCATAATATGTATTACGTAAAAACAAGACAAACAAGTTACGGCTACACGAAATTTGTAAGGATATGATGGCTTTCACCCTTGGATCATTTAAATAACTTGTCTCTACAATTTGTATACTTATACAAAAATTACTTTCTACCAAGTTTCTTGCCAGTGATAGACTTTCCGAAGCGCTGGGAGCACTGGGAGGACTCGCAAAAGATGTTTAAAAGTTCTTTTAGAAACTTATTTTGATAAATAAACTTTGGAAGAGACTACGTTTACGAAATTTATTCAATTTATTCTAGCGATTACCATTACTATGCTACCATAGGTGCTTACAATTGTTCCTTCCAATCAAATGACGCAATTTTATGCGTGTTCGTAAAAAGGAGAGAGAGAGCTCGGGATTTTTAATATTAGTGTTGGGATATTGGCTTGGCGGACATTTGCATACAATTTTTAGATGATCATCAGCTGAGACAAACAACAGACAGACGAATGTGGTCATGCCATAAGAATTCCTTTTACTACTTCGGTTCGGAGACCTAACAATATGGATGATGGGGCGTCTACAATATTAATTCCTTTGGTATCCAGCATACAAGGATAATAAAACTCGGTAACTTGTTTCTCTGACATTCGTCGCGCCACTTACCGCATTTTTAATGTATGCGGAAGATTGAAATCTGGCGAAGAAAAAACGCGGCGCCTCACGCGACACGCTGTGCACAGTTTATGCAGTAACGAAACGCTAGCCAGTGACGTTATCTGTGGTCATGCATAAAGTTTTTGTTTATGGCAACTCTAGTCTTCGAGGTCAGGCTGGCTGGCATTCGTTGCGAAGAATCCATAGGTTATTGCACTTTTTAGTAAAATTTTGATTAAATATTTTAATTTTGGTTCGTGATCACGTAACGATATCCATTTACTTTTTAAGTACACTTGCATGTTGATATTATTATTGTGTAATTAAACAATAATATAAATTTGTCACGAATTGTTTGCTGTTGTATAATAGTAATACATAGTTAAATTTAACCTTTCTTTAGATAACATAGCCATCGAGTTCGTATTTAGATATTGCATTTTTTAATATCGTCGATGGAACTATTAGGTACTAATATTTGAAGTGCAACAAATGCCGATAACACTTCTTTAAATTATTTAGTTTTAAATACTACTTACCAAGAAGTAAAAGTATTTGAAAGTCAAACGAAGACAATACCGATAGCGATTCGCGTAACACAATCACTCCGTCGCGTGACCATCGCATTAAGCCCGCTCTACACTCGCGGCGCGAAGTCGCGCCGTGAATTCACGGCGTGAATTTACGCAGCGGCTCACGCATAATAACTAAGCGCGAACGCAAGGCGTGAACGACATCTACACTCGCGATTCGCGGCTTTCGCGGGCGTTCGCGGGTGTTCGCGTCGCGAGTGTAGAGCGCGCATTATACAAAGGGTCAATGATTTACAAGGAAACCCATCACTTTCTTTCCCAACCTCGTATCTTACATGAAACTATTGTTTTAATATCGACCTTAGGTGAAAGTACACAGTGGTGGTTTTGTAATTAAATAGGTAAAGAGAGACGAGGTTTGAAAAGTGATTGGTGGAAATGTCACCAAGGTCAATTTCGGAGGGTAGTTCGCTACTTGCCGAGTTTTTAGAAAGCGTCACTTTCTTCATATTTTGCTACTTTCTATTCCAAAGGTCATACTTGACTCCACGAAATAGATAAGCTGGCTCCTTCGATCATTTTAAATGACATTTTGCTTGACCTATAATTGAACTTTGTCATATTAATATAAAATATTATTGCTTCTGATTATTTAAAGCCATAGTTGTGTATTTTATTGCATTTAAGTCACTCAGATCTTTCCTCGATCACTTCAGATGATAGCGCGTATAGCGTATCTTGTAACTGTTACACAAACCGTTGCAGCTACTGTCCCAACAGAAAAACCGTCGCAGCAACCGTTACTGCAACTGTTACGGCACACTACAGGCGACTACATGTTAAAGGGAGCGTCTCTTAAGGCTGTTACAAGGGTTATAGGAACCGTTGCAGCAACTAATACTGCAACTGTTGCGGCGCTCGTCTGAGACGACAATTTATAGGTAGAAGCTTAAGCAATTGTACTGCAGTTTCATATCACAAGCTTGATCATGAAGCCTGACAAGAGAGCGTTCGCAATTGAAGCTGAGATAAAAGGAAATCTGCAGTAACTGTAACAGCAACTGCTGCGGCACTTATCTAAAACGACAATGTACACAAAAGGTCTTTTATATGTCACAGGAACTTCATCTTCAGTTACAACACAGGGCTTAAATGACAGGAGAACGTTAGCTGAAACAGAAACAGTTGCAGCAACTGTTATTGCAACGGTTGCAGCCTTACCTTAGGGGGCAGCGTGGGCGAGAGACTCGTGTTTTAGGAATAGGCTGGTCCGCCTGCTCGAGTAGTGCTCCGAGCGGCGCCGGCAGATCCCGCGGCGCCAGCAGAGCCAGTTGTTGCAGCAACTGTTACTGCAACGGTGGCGGGCTTACCTCAGGAGGCAGCGTGGGCGAGAGACTCTTGTTCTTCGAGAAGAGGCTGGTCCGTCGGCTCGAGGAGTGCTCCGAGCGGCGCCGACACATCCCGCGGAGCCAGGTGCAGAGCCGATTGTTACAGCATCTGTTAACAATAAGAATACTTGTTCTCATCTTGCTAACGGAGAGTACTTGCACAGACAACCTGAATTATCCACCAGCAACTTGCTCTTCAATATGGTCTTGTAGAATATGAAGTGCCGTGTTACAAATACGCACCGACGCCAATTCTTGAGAATGGTCGTGCAACGTTCTACTGGGATTCATTTGTTATCACGGACAGGACTATTATTGCCATTAAGCCTGATGTCGTGATAACAGACCGATCACAGCGCCGGACAGTGCTTGTAAATATCGCCATCCCCCATCACGAGAATCTCCTGAAGGCCGAGAAGGACAAACGCAGCAAGTACCTTGACTTGGCTCACGAGGTGACCGCTGTGGGGGATGTGGAGTCGACGAACATTGTACCGATAGTCGTCATAGCAAACAGTCTCATAGCGAAGAGTCTCGTCTAAGGACCTCAGAAGATTCTCGCTAGACGGTTAGCTCTAGAGTGTGATGCAAAAGGCGGTGCTCCTTGATAAGACGAGCATCTTCGAGAGGTTCCTCAATCAGAAGCCCTAACCATCGGTAGCTTGGGTGCATTGGTAGATGCACCATCAAGAAATATGTATACCTAACAATGTCTAACTTACTATGGACTGTATCCTAGAATGTCACCATTGCAAAAATAGTTGATTGACTCTAAAAGTCAGTGCTAATTTTTAAACATCTAGCTTTTCATAGGTTTAGTGCAATAGAATGAAGCTTATAGAGCACATGAAGTCGTGTTAGCCGAAGGTCGAAGCATTCAATGTCGCGTGGGCAGTTCCAAAACCACGTGGCGCCTCGTCGATACTATTATAAGCATTTTACCCAAGGCTAACCTTGTAAACGTTTGGGGGATGAATATAAATATAATGCCTCGATGTTGGAAAAGAAGTTACGATTTTTAGCTGACGAAATAAATAGAATGCTACTAAATATTTGGAGTTTAGATTCTTGTAATTCTGTCATTCATATTTACATTAAAAATTGTCTGAAACGCGACGCGTTTAGTGTCGCGGTTATTTACACAAACTGATGCCACCAGTGTTGCCAACATTAAAAACCTGCAGGCGTATTTTTGTTTTAGACAGCTAAAGTCCTTGTCTTTCAATTTGGTTTTGTTGGAGTCATTTAGAACGAAGCATTAGGTACCCTCAATTTTTGATGCACGAATCATTATAAAATGGAAAATTTTCTTAATTTTCTACCTTTGTCTGATCCGTCATTTTCTGACGTCTCTAGTTAAATATATAGTGACAGGTGATCTATATCGCGTGCATCTCTATCACTCCTTGCTAAGCAGTGTTGCCAGTAACTTCGTCTAAAAGTGAAATAAAACGGATGTACTCACGTTTTATATCGAGATTAGTTCAACGTGTTTCGGGCATAATTGTTATCCATCATCTCACATCTGGAGCTAAGCGCCATGGCAGCGGATATACGCTCACTGCGCGCTGCTGTTCTTTTCCCCGTTACGTGGCAAATCTCGATAAAAAGTGAGATCCATTTTACTTCACCACGAGTGAGTCTCACGGTAGTACGTTTAAGACTTAGTCAAAACTCACGTGGAAGGCTCCCGGTCGCTCAGGATGCTGTCCCGGCGCTCCACGGGCGGCCGGCGGCGCCCGCAACAGCCCGGGGGCTCCTCGTAGGGCGCCGACACGTCGCTGACGCGGCGGCTGCCACAACAGAGCTCGCGGAGCGTGCGCTTGCGTTTGGTTTCATTCTCGAATTCGACCGCGGCCTGTTGACAATAAGTCCACTTAAAAGGGATCTTAGAGGGTTATTTATGATTATGTCCGCTGGTGCATCCCTAAACCCCTAACGCCTATCAATCTGGCGGGAAGGAACCACCGGTGGGTTTTTAGTAAGTTTGCCTCCCCGGTGAGGAGAGCCCCACATAACCGTCGCGTCGTCCCCAAGACGTGGCGGTAACCACCGACCAAAAAATAAGGGCTTTAATTATGACCCTCACCATCAGCCTGGCACGTTAAAATGTGACACCTGTCACTGTCTAACTTACCCAGAAAATACCGTGTTAAGACTACTGGGCTAAATCATGGCTAAATCAAATTATTTCGATAATCAGTTGCATAAATACAATTTCCAACTCTCTCTTTGTGACTTCAGTCCTCAGGCATAACGCCTGCCTGGAGAGAGATCTCTCTATTGGAGTTTTTCCCACGATGTGTCCCTACGCTAATTACTTAGAATCCCTTTTTGTGACAATCTCTCTTCTGCGCTTTGATAAAGAAAACAAAAAAAATGCGCCCATTTCTTTGTTTACCTACAAGAATGCCGAACTATTGAAAGATGATATATAAAGATTTTCATTTCCTCTCTCCTAATATAACAGCCAAACTCACCTTCCCCGCAGCCCGTTCGACATCTCTAACCCTCTGCTCCTCTTCCTGCCTCTTGCAGCAGTTCAGCTTGCCCATGAACCCCTGACCCGACTCCACATCTTTCACCTTCTTCACCTCTTCTTTCGCGTCATCCTCTGGCTTCCCGCAACAGGGACAGCATTGTCTGCACTTCCCCATGAGTCGGGAACAGATGTTGGGCTTCTTGGGGTCGGTGGCATCTTGGATGTTCTCGTCTTTGGACTGTCGGTGGGCGCGGGCCGGGGGCTTTGGAGTTGTGCTGGTGCTTTGGGGGAACCTGGAAGGTAAAGATTCAGTTGATTCTGACTTGGTGTTAACGTATGTGCAATATTGGGTAGTTGACTAAAAAAACAATTTAGTCCGTCATATAGATTACCAAAAAATATTGTACACTTATTTTTTAATTTATTTGAGATATAAGATATGACGAGGATACAGCGCTCGCTACAGTTTCGAGTGACGTCACTACGTGGTACAATGTGACGTCACAAGCCCCGCTCCAGAAGTTTCACGATCTATACCTTTGTCGATGTTTAATTATTTGATAAACCAAAAAACACGTGTCTTATATTTTTATGTATTCAAACGATCGCACTAATTAAAATGATACATTTTTAAACCGATACACAAACCTATTGATCGAGTTGAAATTCATGATAATTTACAGCAAGGCTATAGTTTGGGTGTAAGAGTATCCTTGTATCCTCGTAATGGAAAAGGATAACTCGCGACTCAATTCGAGATTAGCTCCACATGTTGCGAGCTAGGCCGGTGCCTTTCATCTTGGACCCGCGGCGTCTGTCTTGCACTATTTGCGCGACACAGGCTCCAATATACTATCTCTACTTAGACTAAACTGAAGAAAGAAGAAGGAAAATGGTCGTTACAGAAGACAACCGTCCGATTATCATTGAAGTAGGCAAAGCACACGAAACAGCACAAAGTCAAAACATGTGTTGTAGTCACGTTGCACGTTTAAGTCACCCTTAGAATAAAAAAATATTTTTTTTACGTTGAATGATAAAAGAGGTGCAATAGACTATAATTAGATAGGCCATCGCCTAAAGGATACCTTAACCTATGTCATTAAGCCACCTCTTACGGCATCCATGGAAGATAATGATGTTTTATTCTAAACCCGACACCACACGGGCAACGGCAACAGGTGTGTACATCCAAATAATATTGCGAGATGCGTTAATAGTTTTCTCTAGCTATTTAAATTCAGATTATTTTATCACCATGCCAAATTCATTTTAAAACATGCTTTTAGAAACAGAGTGCACGCAAGTCAGAAAACATGCATTGATAGTTTGTAGATTAGGATCACCACATGGGTACTATAGTGCGAACGATTTTTGCCAATTAGCAAATAATTTAGTTACTAAAATACTGTAAACTCGACTACAATAATAGCCTAGTCCGAACTAGGCTTTATAATTGTGCTGTCATGTGCTTGAGTATTTAACAGTTTACCTTTGCAACTTTGATTGACCAGGATAGCTAGAATTTGGAAAATTAAAGTTATTTCGATTTCTTCAGATTTGTAGTTGGCTCTCACACGGATTATTGGCCACTTAGGCCGGCTACATAGGTACCATCACGAACAGGGATTGTTGAGCCACTTACCTATGTTTGTAACTTGGTCGTGTAATAGTAATCCAATAGCTGACATCTAGTCTGTCACATCGGCCATTGATTACACGTCTAAATTGCGAACAGAGGCAAGTGGCTCAACAATCCCTGTTCGTGACTGTACATACAAAATTCCGTTTCGGAATCCCGATGCGGAATATCGAAACGGAATATCCGAACGCATTAAATCCATACACATCTAAAAGCCCTAACAGACGACTAAATTTGGTTTGGTCCGAACCACGAACTTGGTTGGCTCCAAACCAAATTCGAACGTGTGTTCAGCGGTTGGCCGAACATTTGTTCGGTTGTTTGGTTTGGAGCCAACCAAGTTCGTGGTTCGGACCAAACCAAATTTGGTCGTCTTAATAGATAGGGCTTTATGGATGAACCACACACAGACGATAGTTTTCCGTTTGGAATTCCGAACGAAAAACTTCCGTCTGCATGTGGCTGGTCCATAGATTTATATGGATTGACTGCGTGTGATATTCTGTATCGAGGTTCCGAAACGGAATTTTTCCGTATGTATGTGGCCGGGCTTAAGTTATTATTTTTTCTTCCAATTCGCAATTCTGCACAATTCTCAAAGACAGCGGAAAATATTGTGCAGAAACGCGAATAGAGACAATAATGCCATAATTAACGAATAAACCTTTCACACATACATCACGCGTGTGTCTTAAATGTAGGCAGAGCACACGAAACTTTACAGACAGAACCATGAAGGAATCAACTAGTTCATAATAAATAGCTCAAAATTGCAGACTATCGTATCGCTCTGGCTCAGAAATGTACTACCGAAACAACTGATTCCTGACCCACCGCAGAACTTTGTCACAATAAACGTCATAAACATTTCCATTGTCAAGCAATGCAATGTCACTATGACGTTCACTGTGAATAGGTTCTATGGTGGGTCAGGAATCAATTGGTTCGATGGTACCGGTAACTTTTTTGGCACCAACCATCGACAGGTGCAAATTGTACAGTCACTAGCATTAATATCTGCCTTTAAGAAGTGTGCAAAAATATCGGATACGTCCTACTGCCTTTAGTAATAGAGTCGAATCAGATATTTATGCGACCTTGTTGTGTCAGATATTGATGCTGGTGACTGTACATTTTGTATGACGTTCTAAACTGTCCTTACGATTTCCTATTTGAATTTGCCTGTTAACGTCAACGTCAACGTAAGTCTACTTCTTTCATTCTAGATCCCCGTCAAATGTACTTCACGTTAGGTCACGGACATTTAAAAAAGTACATAGGTAACAAAGAATTCGAGCCATTAGAAATAATGTGTGCCATTTATTTGTTGGCATTATTAAGGTCACATGTTCCGCTTACATAAAACGGCTAATATATTCAAAAACAAAGTGAATAGCAATACAATGGTTACAAATACAATTTTACCCGCTATCATTCCCGTACCGCTTTGGTAAGAGCTCATTTGGCAGAATGTACACAGTTCTGTTGTGTATCATAATTAAAAAAAACACTACACTATCGGTACCATCTTGTTTTGGCAGCACTTGACGTTTTGATTTTTTAAAAAGCGCGCGCGAACGTCACATTTTGCGTTTTGTTATTGCACGGGAAGATTGCGTTAGCGTTTTTTGAAGTATTTAGCGCCGCATTTTGTGCGGGTGGGGTGGTTGCCGACCCAAGGCGGACTGCTACCAATTTCTTCGTCGTATTGAGTGCCAAGTAACGTATAGCTAGTTTCTCGCGTGTTGGCCGAGATTATATCCAACGCTCGAACACTTTCATTGTGACGGCGGAATTAAAAACAAATTTTCTATACTTCAAGTCCGATAAAATACATTTCATTGTTCAAATTACGAGTTCTAGGGGTAATTACAGGGGTAATTAGGAAAGAATGGAATTTGCTTAAATAACCCTTTTTTCGCGACAGAAAAGAAAATTACAGATTTTCGAAGGTTGTTCAAATTCAAGCTTTCCCACCCTAAATACAAACTGGATTTCTAAATACTGTATTTTAATATAATAGGTCAGGTTGTCCGTCTTGTCCTTCAGATTTTGTAGTTTGATAAACAACAGCATAGACTTTAAAAAAACGTATACATGCACCTTCAATAATTCGTCCGTCAGAATTTAAAATACGAGGGCTGATTGAAAAGTTCGCGGCCTGAGCATTAAAAAAAAAAGTTTTAAATTTTTTTATGCTGCCATTTTGAACTGTCATTATTCAGATGTCATCCCGCGAAAGTTCAAGTATAAGACAATATTTAAAATATTTTTTACGTTTGATTTAAAAATACGGGTTAACAGATTTTTTATAATGTACAATTTGGAGCATCGTGCTGTAATTAAATATCTCTATAAAAAAGGATTGACTTTGAAAGACATTTTTGAAGCTATGCAGTATACATTGTAGCAATCCTGTCCATCATATACGATGGTAAAAAAGTGGGCAGCTGAATTTAATCGGGGTTGAGTCAGCATTGCAGATGACCATGGCCCCGGGAGACCAACCACTGCGACCAATCCACATAATGTGGCAATTATATGTGAGATTCTAATGAAAGATCCACGATTAAAAGTAAGAGAAATAGCTGACATCGTAGGTATCTCCTATGATAGAACCCAAACCATTATAGTCAACGAATTAGGCCTTTCGAGGGTATCGACGAGATAGGTTCCAAAGCACTTTTCAGTGGAACAAAAAATCACTCCTCTAACAATTTCACGCGACTGTCTCGACCCGTATGAAGCTGACCCCAGGACTTTTTGGAAAGGTATGTTACTATGGATGAGGCATGGGTCCACCACTAAACGCCCGAGATTAAGCAGCAATCAAAACAGTGGGTTCGTGCTGGATCTCCGCCTCCAAAGAAGACAAAGGCCATTTTGTCGGCGAATAAAGTCATGGCATCAGTCTTCTGGGATGCAAAGGGAGTAATAAGGGAGGGATAATGGTTGACTATCTCCAAAAAGGTATCAATGTAAACTTGGACTACTATTGCGACCTTTTACGCCGATTACGAGAGGAACTGAAAGTAAAAAGACCTGGAACATTGACAAAAAAAGTTCTGTTTCACCAGGACAATGCTCGTGTGCACACGTCAGTAAAATCGATGGCAGAAATTCACAACTGTGGGTTTCAATTATGGTCCCACCCACTTTATTCACCTGATTTGACACCATCGGACTTCCATCTGTTTCCAAACTTAAAAAAAACACATGGGCGGTAAAAAAAAATTAACCGACCACTAGGTCCAAGCTGAAGTGGACGCCTATTTTGAAGGCCTGGAGGAAAGTGTCCTCAAAAGTGGTGTAATGTCATTGGAATCCAGATGGAACAAGAGCAAAGATCTCGACGGGGACTACGTAAAGAAATAAAAATGATAAATAAAATCTTTGGATTAGATTTCATACCTAGGCCGCGAACTTTTCAATCACCCCTCGTAGTAACTAATAAATATTTTCCAAGATAATAACGACTATACGGTGGCGAAGAGGGGCAAATATCTTTAAATATTTGGCTGTGTAAACAAACAAAAACATGGCTGAAACGTGGTTGCAGAAAGAGATAGTTGAAGCGATTTCGAGCGTGCACCTAAATGTAAGATTTTAGATCGTCTAGCACGCATCTCGTTGTTTCCATATTTCTCAGGGTAGGTACCATTCTGTAAGATGACAGCGTAGAGTTCACTGCAGTTATAGCGTTTAAATGTCAAGATTGAGTCTCATTTCACGGCTAATTTGACGTGTCGAAACACCAAAATAATCGTGAATAACCTTAACGAATAACATACATACACACACACGCCATTTTCCCTAATTCACAAAGTTTGTGTGCTCTGTCTCCACCATTAAAGAACGTCATATAAACAAAACTATGACCATTTCACGTTTCGCAGCCACTTTAAGCACAAGGTTTAAAGCAAGATTAAGTAAAAGTAAAAAAACTCTTTATTGTACAAAAAAAAGGGTACAGACAGGTTTCAAAAAAAGATCAATGTACAAAGGCAAGATGACCGTGGTCACGAGTTGTCGCTGTAACGCGGCCGAAACGTCGATAAGTTCAATAAAATCATGATTAAGTCCCGCGTACATATATAATTATGAGTGAGAATCGCAAAAGTTTAAAACATTATAAAGCAAGATGATAGAGGTACTATACCGACAGGTTGCCTATTTCTTTAGTTGACTCTACGACATCCACGGTAGAAATGGAGAGGTGTCATTGTAACCCACAGATACATTACACGAATGACACCTAGCTCAATAATACATCGTCAAATGAAACAAAACGCAAAACTGTGCTGCCATGATTGAAAATTAGGGATGTTCCTACAGAGTATCGATACCTACTTGATCGGTTGTTTATGGTAAGGTGATGGAGGAATTCTTATCATTTGTTTACTCGTTGCTGAAAGATATATTATTCTACAGTGTAAGTAGGTTGTCGTACAAATGCCAGCACGCGGACTGGTTAGGGCTGCCGCGTTAATATTTAATTTTTAACATTAAAAAATAAAAACCTGAACACAAAAACAATCAATACAGTTAAGACATCGAAATAAATTGATGTTTATACGATGATGTTGATGATGATGATGTTTGTGATGTTTCCCGTGTGGGGCCAGGTTAGAATAGCACCTCCCCCTTTCTTCCCGTGGGTGCCATAAGAGTCGACTCTTAGTGTATTGTGGGCGATGGGGATGGGCTAGCGACCTGTCACTGCAATATCACGTTTAACCATCTGGTTGCCCTGAAATTGCTAAACGTGGCACTGGCTTTTTTGAATTCACGTGCTCTGCCTCAATATTATTACAATCATGTAACCTTTATTTAATACAAAAAAATATCATGACAGGATTATACCCAATGCGATAAATTTGCAAACACACCTTATAAACTATTTATTACTAATATTACTAACAGTTTTTTTTTTTTTTTTTTTTTTTTTTTTTTT
>BHDV01035008.1:84953-100049 GCA_005406045.1 Adoxophyes honmai
AGAAACTAGAAGCGCGACTTCAGTTCTTGTATGGTATGCCTTTTGAGTCGCTTTTGGAAATCAAGTGTCCTAAGCTGCTGGGCAATTACTAACAGTAAAACAAATTAAAAAAAAAAGTAATCCTAATGTGTTTTGCCTACCCCTTTCAAGGTATAACTTTTAAGGGTCGCCTTTAAAGGTATAATGTTGATGTAGGTACGCAGGTATCTAATATTTTGAAAAATGACTAGACTTGCCCGTAACGACATCATAATTTGCCTAAGTACCTAGGTATCCCTATAATTCTAGGCATATTATAAAATATAAAAGCTATAAGTAATTTAGCCGCAAGTAGGCCGGCTATATGCCCCCCCCCCCTACGCAACGGAAATTAAAAGTAGCCGAGTAATAGGCAGCCATTGATGGCGTTATTGCGAAATTGAGTTTATTTGGGAAAGGGCCACCGACTTATATCAAAATAGATGACTCAAGTGTATGTACAGTCCAGGAAATTGAATATTAGCAGGTTGACCGCCTTCATAATTTGTTCGCATTATAATTCCTTCACCATGAAGTTCAATATTGAGTATTTATGTCATGCAGCTAACTGGAAACAGTAATCAGGCCAAATTTAGAAGTATCTCAACCTGCTAAACATCCAATTTTATTGACTGTACTTCGCGTGCTAAAAAGGAGCCAAAAGGGAGAGCAATGCTCTTCGTTTGACGCGATTTCATTTAGTTTTGTACCACTTAGATTAGGTTTAACTGCCTAGAGACCTGTCCTGACATGAATAAGGCTGGTTCACCTTTGAATCTGTAGCGCCCCAGCGCCACATGCGTCGAACAGTCGAATTAAACGGTTCTACATCGCGCTAACGAAGTTTCGACGAACGGTTGCATAAATACATCTTCCAACTTCCTCTCTGTGGACTTCGGTCCCCAGGCATAACATCTGCCTGGAGAGAGATCTCTCTATTGGAGTCTTTCCCACAAATCGGTTTCACTCGAACTGTCAATGCCCATCACTAAAGCGCTCATGTGACGTTACAGTAGGTAGAGAACATAGAGGATAGAACCTATAGAGAAACAATGTTCGCAACCCCGGTCCGCAAATAGTTTGTTGATTTCAACATACTAAACGTCACCGTCACTGTCACAGAAACTGTACAGAGCCAATAACCGTAGAGAAAAAGGCACTAGCGGTACGCGCGATCATGGGCCGGCCAATAAGAGCACGGCGATCACTTCAATTGTTTTGCGGAATAATTTCCGAACAACCAAGATGACATTAGTACTCTATAGGTTCTATCCTCAATGGTAGAGAAAAAGTGGCACGCTTGGTTTTCATACAAATGCAGCAAGCGGTATCTATTTCGATATAAGTCTGTGGAAAGGGTCGATTTTATTTATAGGGCTTCTTGAATTCTCGTCTATTCTGTGTGCTGTCGGTTTAGAATAAAACCTCTCTATTTTTTCTATAGATGTCGTTAGAGGCGACTAAGTTTAGATTTAGGCGATAGATTAGCATCCTGTCGCTATTATACCTGCGAAATCAAAACCTATAAAAAAAAATATGCTAGAAGTAGCTACGGAGCGTGAAATAGTCGTAGTTTTGTTTATGTAGCGTTTCGTGTGCTCTGCCCACCTCATTTGGGAATACAGGCGTGATGTGTTAAGACTTGTCAGGTTTTGTATGAAAATTACTCAAATTTCAATTTACTTAAAAAAAATTGGCTTGGGATTTTTAAGGGAAATTAAACGTTTTATCTGGCAACCCTGGTAAAATGCAAATGGCGGGCGGTCACGCCACGCATACTGCAGGCCACAACAAGACCCTACTATAGCTTAATTAGACGTTTAACCCCCGACGGGGAAGGGGGAGCTATAATCCTTATTATCCCTGTTAGTAAAATAATTATAAAGCTAAGCGTCCACAGGTCCGCATCGCATGCATCGGACGCATCGGATTCAATCAGATATATGGCGAAATGCGATGCGTACGATGCGGACAGGTGGACGCACTTGTATGAGTTTCTATACAAAGAATACAACAAAGAATACAATCCGTTGCGTGCGATACGTCCGATGCGTACGATATCGACAAGTGGACGCTTAGCATTAACCTCCTGTGTGGTATCGGGATAGAATAACACCTCTCCATTTCTTCCGTGGATGTCGTAAAAGGCGACTAAGGAAATAGGTCTAGGTATGCTAGACGTCTTAGTTTCCATACGATTTTTCGCGTTAATATGCAAACGAAATCGAGGCGTTTGTTGACCAACTTTACCAACATTACCTCCCCTGACTGTACGACGATGTTCACCGAACCAAAACCACAGCAAAAGTCGAATGAAAACGATTCTGTAGACAATAGTCGTAACCTCGTAATCCACTCGGGAGTTTTCCCCACTAATGAGGAGAAATGGTCCCCAGAGGTTTCTTGCTTTCTTGTGGCGTAATGTGAGACGTGGAATAATAGAATAACTGACGAACAGTACGGGGTAAGTAGGGACAGAAAAGTGACATTCGTACCGAAAAATTATGCAAACTTAACATACTTATCTGCAGACACTGGAAGGTTAGATGACACGATTTTAGATAAAGAGAGTGTTTGCGTAACGCTTTTTCCACGTAAAGGCGACGCTCAACTTTGCTCTCTCTATCTCTCTCTCTCTCTAAAATGTTGCCATTTAACTTGCCGGGGACTAGATATGTAATTGAAATTGACTGCGAGTGTCTGCCGCGGCAGACAATCGTATAGTACCCGGCTACAAAGTTTGCGTTTCGGTCTTTAGAAAGAGACAGTTGGCGTAACGTAAATTAGAGCGAGACAGCGCTCTACATTGCTAAAATAAAAGGAGATGCCGATGTGCGTTTGTGGGCAGGTAGGTACTCTAACCTATTTGATTTCAGATTCGATCCGATGGGTCCATTTATTGGAAATAAATAATTTAACTTAATTCGATTTTGTCTGTGTATTTATCATCTAAAACTTACCCTCCATTGCTTTGTGCAGACTTGTCAGAATCGTTTCCGTCGGCCATTTTGCTTTGCACCGCCATCTTGTCTCCTGGAGAAGAAAGGTTAGAACTCTGCACTTCCACTTCCGGTTCACCCTTTACTAAAGTCTCAGTCATTTTCTCAATAATTTCACTCTTATTTGGCCCGTTTTTCTTCTCGTTTACAACCATGACTATAGGTTCTATAGCTTTCTTAGTTTCTTCAACCTTTTCTGTCACTTCTGGTTTCTTCGGTTCTTCTACTGGGGTTATGATACTATCGACGATTTTTGTAGCCTCAGTACGGATTTCCGTAACTGCTTTATCACTTTCTTTAGCCGCTTGATCTTTCATTTCTGCTGCTTTTGCCGCTACATCATTTTTCGCTTCTTTGATACTTTCTTTAGCTTTATTAGCTGCACTTTTGACCTTGCTCCTAGATTCTTTAGCTTCTAAACTAGCTGCGAGTATGTTTTCAGTGGATACTTCTGGGGATTTAAGGATATCATCTATTTTTTGTCGCACTCGCTCTACTTGAGGATTACTATACGGTGGTAGTAAAGGCTTCAGTTTTATATTGTCTTCCAGAAAAGCGGAACTTTTTTCTGTTTTAACAGCAGGCTTAGCTGCTTTTTTATCGTCAGATTTTTCTTCCGCGTCTTTTGTTTCTTTGTCTTCTACTTTTTCTTTAGGTTTTTCTTTTTCTTTGTCCTTTTCTTTGTCTTTTTCTTTTTCTTTCTCTGGTTCCATTTCTCTGTCTTTATCTTCATCTTTAGGCGCTAAAGAATCTTTAGAACTTAGTCGTTCAAAAATTCCCTTTTCCCTCGCTTTTTCAAAAGCAGCTGGAAGCTGATTCGTAACTTTAGTGACTACTTCTAATGGTTGAGCAGTTATAGCCGCTGTCGTCATAGATATGACGCTCTTTTTAGTCAGAAGGACGATTTCACCGTTTTCATTTACGATTTTGTCGTACTGAGTTTGATTATCCTGTGTCATAACTTCATCTTTGGCTGGAGCTTTATCTTCAGGAGTAACTGTCTCAACTTTGGGTTCTTCTTTCTTGTCTTTTGTCTTTTCTTTAGTAGCAGATTTTTTCGTTTTCTCCGTTTTCTTTTCTTCGATTACTGTTTCTATTTTCGAGCCTATTTCGTTTATTTTCGAGGTCGACTGAGCTTTGACTTTAATATCTTTTTTGCTTTCCTTCCTCATCAATGGAGGCTTTTCGTTTAATGTTTTTGTACTGGGCGTCCTTACTAAGCTCTTCATACTGTTAGTTCTGTTGATAGGTTTTTTGACGTCATTTTTGGGAACGGTAGGTTTCTGGGCCAGTCGAGTGCTGGAAGATCTGTTCACGGGCTTGCTTTGGGCAGGCCTGGCTGGTGGTTTAGAAGAAGTAGAGAGTTTAGTGAGTGGCCGTCTTTTCTCAGGACTATGGTCCCTGCTAACTGTTCTGCTAGGCTGTCTAGAATTCAATCTAGATGTAGCAGGCGTGTTGCCGGCAGTTTTGATCGGTTTCTTGGCTAAAGGGGAAGGTTTTGGCGTTCTGGCGGAGCTTGGCTTTAATTCATCTGGGCTTTTGTTAGGAGTACCGACAATGGGTGACAGTCGTTTAGCATTAATAGACCTGTTGGAAGGCGGAGGGCCTCCCCGACCTGGAGAGATCGGAGGTTTCCCTTTAATGACAGCGGGAGAGATGCTGAGATGCTGCGTGCTTTTGCTGATGTTTCTTTTGTCTTGGCTGGTGCCTCCTATCCTAATAGTCTCGTGGATACTGCTCGTGCTATTCGAGATGAACCTCTGGCTTCTGTTGAGGCCATTCTCAACAGGTCTCCGTGAGTTGGACACGTCTCGGACGGTCACTGTTCTTTTAGGAGACACAGAGCTTTGTCGTTTAGGGATTTTTGAATGTTGCGGTGACCCGTTATTCGATTGTGGCTGTGACCGCGAAACGGCTCTGATTCTAGACACGTGCGCCACAGGTTTTGCGAGTCCATCGTTAGAATTAACAAACTCTTTGCTTCCTGCTGGTATATTTTCATAATGCAAAATGGCGACGGGTGAACTCGACCTGCTTTTCAAGTTTATTTTACTCGGTGAGTTACACCTAGACGCTGCTCTTGAATTAACAACGCTTCTGACAACATCAGCGCTTGCATTCTTATCTATAATGCCCATTTCTTTCAAAAGCGCTCCTTCCTCTTCTATTCTCTTCTCTTCTGCCTCTGCCTCATGCTTTTCTCTGTTCAACTCACTCAACTCTCTTACTTCTTCTTTGTTCTCTTTCAGGAAGTTGCGGGGGGAGTGTGGAGTGATTAGGGGGAGAGGTGGTGGGAGGGTGGCGGTCGCCATCTTGTCTATCTTGGAGAGGGAGTTAGTTCTTCTGCGGAGAGGAGAATTTGCTCTGGAGTTGGCTGCTGAGGTTTTTGGGGTGTTGTGTCTGGACGTCTCTTCTCGGAAGCCTCGTCCTGTTAGAAAAGTAATTTTTTAGGACAAGTAACAGTTTTGTCAATTAAATGTAACTTAAAAGTAATATAAAATGAAATAGAAACTTCTGATAGTACATGAAAGTTTATTTTTTAAAGTGAGGTATTATGGTAGTTTTTAGGTGACTTGAGTGAGTTGATGAAGTTTATGTCACGTTAAACTTTTTTTAAACTGATTATTTTATTTTTTATAAATTGAAAAAAAAAAAATAGGTTGATATTTCTGTTCTGACGAGTTTTGTTAATGATATATGGATTGAATCTTAGGTTATTGCTGACAATTTCATGATCTAGCCGTTGTGCGGCGAATTCAGTTAATTTCTTCAGAAGATGATCTATGGATTGAATCCTAGTTCCGTCACACGGCAAAGGTCATCGGATTTTAAACCTGGATTGTATTTTAAGAGGTTCCATGGTGAGTTAGAAATAATTGGGTCGATGGTACTCTTAACGTAAGTATGTGTCGTGTGTTAACAAATGTATTTTTTTCTTAATTTTTTTCTTTTTTCTACGAGTCTTGGAGATGTATACCTTTGAAGGGCGAGACTCATCCACTACGAGATTCGACGAGCAGTTTTTTTCTACGAGTCTTGGAAATGTATACCTTTGAACGGCGAGACTCGTCCACTGCGAGACTCGACGGGCAGCGAGCGCGGACTCGACGGGCGGGACGCGCCGGGCGTCTCCGCTAGTATCGCGAACGACGACTCGCGTTTCCGCTTCGATGTTGGCACCGCACTGAAAGGAAAAGAAATGTTACCATGTATGAAATTTTATTTTGTGGTTTCTTTTACTCATATAGCACGCTTGCATTTTCAAATGGGGTAAGCAGAGCACACGGAACGCTGCATAGTCAAAACTATGAATAATTCCCGTTCTGTAACCACCACTAGCTTATTTTTAGGATTCCGCCATTTGGCTGGCAAAAAAAAAGAACTCTTATAGATTCGTCTCGTTTGTCTGTCTGTCTGTCCGTTCGTATGTCACAGCCACTTTTTCCGAAACTATAAGAGCTATACTATTAAAACTTGGTACGAATCAGGGAGTTTTTCGTCATTGGTTTCAAAATAAAAGTTGTTCAGTAGGACCTATAAAAACACTTAGAGTACGACCAGTCCTTAAAATTTCAGCCTTTATGTAAAAATATTTTACTATCGAACTCATCCCGTTATACGGTACCAAAGAAAATAAAATAGAAAATTACAAACACGCAAGCACGACTTCCCAAAACAAATCAAGCAAGTTATCTTAGAGCAAAATCTGCCAAATTATCCTTTAATTCGACCGGTCAATCAAAAGTGCTAACCTTAAAGAACTCTGTAACTTCAACAAAGTTCAACTTTGGGTTAAAGTAACTTAGATATTTGTCATACTGAATTTTAAGGTTTTTCTTTTGGTGAGGTAAGTTCTAGTGAGTCAACAGGCGTGGTGGGTCACACTTTGACTTTAACCTATGTACCTAATATACAGTCGAGGAAATTGAACGTTTAGCAGGTACACCGCCTTCATAATTTGTTCGCATTATACGACAAACTTCACCATGAAGTTCAATATTGAGTATTTATGTCATACAACTGGCTGCCACAGTAATCAGGCCAATTTTAGAAGTATCTCAATCTGCTAAACATCCAAATTTCCTGACTGTACATATAGGGTGAAATCAAAATGGTGGTACAAAATTAGAGCTTATTCAGTCAATGCTTCGTAATATAATACATGTTCGATTGTTAAAAATAAAATACACATTACACACGTTTATTCATCACGCCTGCATTCCCAATGGGGGTAAGTAGGAAGAGCACACGAAATGATGCCAATACCTTGAGTATTTTGAGGATAGTAGCTAATGGAACAAACTGGTCTCTGCCTACCCTTGTGGGAAAGAGGCGTGATAGTATGTCAATGAATGTACATATACATACATATTCTCACGCCCGTATTCCCAAGACCGGTAGGCAGAGCACATGAATCAAAAAATCCAGTGCCACGTTTAGCAATTTCAGAGTAATTAGATGGTTAAACGTGATATTGCAGTGACAGGTTGCTAGCCCGTCGCCCACAATATACCAACCCTTCCCCAGAGTCGACTCTTACGACACCCAAGAAGCACACAAATAAATGTATAAAAATGTAGTGGCAAAACTTTGAGGAATGGTCATGAATGACGACGAATCACGAGGTGACTGGTCAGTCTTATGAATCACTAGCTTTCCGCCCGCGGCTTCGCCCGCGTGGAACTCGATTAAATTGCGGTATAAAGCACAACTATAAGAAAACTTCTCGTTTCAAATGACACACAGCGCCATCGATCTATCATCTATCGATCGGTCATTGATCGATATCGATCTATCATCGATCGATATCGATCTATCAAGCAAACTATATTTTTGTTTTCTCTCGGGAACATCAATTTTTCCGGGATAAAAAGTAGCCTATTATTTAATCCGGACTGCTATATCTTTACGTCTGCAAAATTTCAAAGCAATCGGTACAGTAGTTACGGCGTGAAAATGGAACAAACAAACAAACAAACAAACAAACAAACTCACTTTCTGACTTATAATATTAGTAAGGATTTCCTAACTTTGAGTAGGTTTGGAGGCCTAGTGTTTAAAGGGCAGATTGCATATGGCGATGACGAGGCAAGAGTTTCACTAAAGGTCTTTGCCCCTGTGAACCCTTTGGTCATTTCTTTCCACTTTGAGCCGTATGAATAACAAATTTTGTTTTTTCTTGAAAAATTAGTCATGAAAAAAAGGTTGTGTAAATTTGTAAATGCGGTAAAACAGCCGTGGTTGTCCAGCGGTTTGACCTGTAGCCGAGAAAACATCGTGAAAAAATGAAGTCATTCAATGTTATATTCTGCAGCTTTCCTAATCTGCATTGGAATCCGCGTGAGAAGTATAACCCAAACTGTACGGGTTTTACTTTGACTTTTTGTATTTCTAACATACCTACTTTGACTTTTATTACTCAAGAGCTGCCCTGCCTTTACCAAGACTTCCCCTGATTACCTAGAGCTTGTCTGACTTTTCTTGTCTTTCCCTGACGACTTCGAGCTACCCTACCTTTTCCTTGACTTTCAGTGGTTACTTTGTGTTTCCCTCCCCTTTCCTTGACTTTCCGTGAAATTTTCTAAGTTGTTTTGGCCACTTAAGCTCTTCCTTGACCTTTCCTGACTTTACCGGCCTTTCCCTGACTTTCCCTAACTACCTTGACTCTCCCTGACTTTACCCCGACATTCCCTAATTTCCCCTGACCACTCGCTTTCTTGATTTCACCCTGCATTTGAGAAAGTGGGCCACCGCGCACAAACATAGTTACATGTTTTTTGCAACCCCCTTCAACCTAAATAGCGAGAAAGTAATTACTATTATAATAACAACCATTATTCGTCACCGGGTGACGTGTGCCGGGGGCTAGCCGGCGCGGCGAATGTCGATATCGGATCGAATGGTGGCGAAAACGAAAATCGTAAAGTAAAAATATATCTACCGTTGTTGTGATGAAATTGTTGGTATTCGTGTGGAGTCGAATTTAGAATAACACCTCTACATTTCTTCCGTGGACGTCGTAAGACGCAACTAAGGAAATAGGTTCCGTGTTCAGGTACATTTTAGGCGACAGACTAGCAACCTGCCACTATTATTCCTGCCAACTCAAAACCTAAAAAATATAGATAGCCACGAAATGTGAAATAGACCTGGTTCTGTCTATGTAACGTTTCGTGTGCTCTACCTACCCCATTTTGTGAAGACAAACGTCAAAAAAAAAATACATTTGTGTGTTTATTTGATTACCTAACCAAACAAATGTTTTCTACCAAATAAATGATCTAATGGGTCACAGCCTTGGCCTTCGCGACTGACTGGACTCACTACTAATAAAATAAAACGTTTGTCAATTTGTCTGAGGCGGTTTAAACATAAAAAGCATGTCGTCTCTTTCTTTCACGGTTGGTTAGAACGGAACTTTTTTTAATGTCGGTATAAGTTTGTGTGCTAGCTAGTGACGATTCTTAGTTTTCATTGTGAATGCCAGCATTTTTAATCGGAGTGTAGACACATTATTATGATGTTTCATGTGCTCTACCTACGCCCTTGACTATAACTTTACTATTTCACGCCTTGTAGTTACTTTTAGCATAACTTTCAGGTTTTAAGTCGGATAAAAGAGGTATAATATTATGTAGCTAATTAATATGAAGTAATAATAAAATTACGATTGTTTAAAAAATATATTCTCCTCATTTAAAACATAGTTTCTAATAATGTGTTCAGTTTTACGTGTTTTACAATGTGTACTCGAAACGTAAGAATGTATAAGCGAACATTACATTTTTTCCGGCATTTGTTACGATCGTTCGGGATTTTATAATCATTTTAATAAATTCATTTATTCCGATTTGTATTACAGAGCGAGTGTGTTAATAATTAATATTACGATAATCCTTTGAAATATTACTAAAGCATTTCCTGCCAACTTCAGAGACGAATCTTCTTCGTGCCGCGAAAACACATGTGCTTTCAAATACCTGTGAATCTTTGACTGGGTGACTGGGTGACTGGGCGAAAGTCACGAAAACGCATATTTGCGTTAAAGTGTTAAGGGTGACTCGAGGGAAGTTTTTGCGGTAATATTATGCCGTCTCCATTCATTAAACGGCGTTCAGCCTGCATAGCCAAAAATGGTCTAGTAATTTCTCTATTATTTTGCCTGTGACTTCGACATACATACATAACTACATATCCTCACGCCTGTATTCCCGAGAGGGGTAGGCAGAGCACATGAATTCTAAAATCCAGTGCCACGTTTAGCGATTTCAGGGCAACCGGACGATCAAACGTGATATTCCAGTGGCAGGTTGCTAGCCTATCGCCCACAATACACTAACCCTTTCCCAGAGTCGACTCTTACGACACCCGCGGGAAGAAAGGGGGAGGTGCTATTCTAACCCGGCACCACGGGAACATTCGACATGCGTGACAAAATAGAGGTATTCGTCTTATTATTGTCAATAGACGTCGCAGTTTTTTTTTACCTTTAGGAGGACTTAGAATAAAATTGTTCAAATAGAGCAAAGCCAGGTGACAAGCCAGCTATCTTCGATCACCTTGACGGCGTTTCGCTTGACCAAACTACGTCAGACGGAACGAATTTTACTTAATTTGTGTAATTAAAAATTAATTGTTTACTTTGTAGTACAAATATGAAATTGGGATAATTAATTATCACTGTTTAAGGCTTTTTCAAATTTCCATTGATTGATTTCCATCTTTAGTCATTTAAAAGGTACTTTGGGTTGATTTTCAACTAATGTAATTAGTAGACACTCGAGGGGTGATTTTTAAAATGAAATCAAATGTAATTCACATGACACTGAAAGTGTCAAATGAAATAAAATATATTTAATTACTTATTCGCTTTAGTTTAGACACAGTTTATACACAGTGAGACAGACTTATCGATAATACAATGCAATATGTCCCGCAGGCTGCGGGGGTTGCAAAGACCGCAGTTGCGGCTTATCGTTGGAGTGGTAACTGGTCATGCTCTTCTTAGCGAGCACTTATACACGCTGGGTGTTAAAGACAATCCCTTGTACAGAGCCTGCATGGAAGAGGACGAAACCTGGAAAAAGCACTGCGGGGTGAATCTCAACAGGTGTAGTTTTTTGCCAATTTTGGTGGCAATTTTTTCCCTTTATTTTTATATGATATCTTACTCTCTCTTTTCTTCTTAATTCTTCGCTTAAAATTACTGTCGAATAAAAATGATTAATACGCCTATTTTTACACCTTTCGTAGCGTTTCCCAATTTTGGTCGCTCAAAACAAGCACCAAAATTTGACCACCAAAATTGGAACGGGGATAAAAAAAATGTCTAAAAAAAAACTTGTTACATTTATAACTAATTCGGACTACTTCCGTTAAAAAGAACCCTAAATCACTCAAATTAGGATTAAAAGACACGTTGTAATCAAACACCTTTCATTTTTTTCAAGAGCCACCAAAATTGGAAAATTTTTGACGCCCTTTGCACCAAAATTGGGTTCTTACGTGATTAACGGAAACGCAGTGACAAACACAGACCGCTTTCACCGTCAGTCGATGCAGTGTAACTGGCAGGTACGCGGGAGGATAAGCTAATACTTCCTGGGCCGTTTAGAAGCGAATTAGAACGAGTCGAACTTTGTCCACCAAAATTTGATCGCGCGCTCGGACGTTTGTTTAAAGTATGATTTTGGGCACAATAACCGAACTCACAACGGTGATATTTATATATAATGTTCCTTAAATAATTAAGAGTATGCCACGGTTAAAGTTATTTTGTGTTACACATGGGTTTCTTAGCAAATTAATGATATTGTAGTAAAAATGGATTCCGGACAGCCCACCAAAATTGGAAATCAGAGCTTTAACATTTTTTTTCTTCCAGATTAAAAGGCATGTCAATATTTTATATTGTGTAACAGATAGGGGGATATGTCAGCTATAGTATAAAAATTACAATAAGACGTAAATAACAGTTGACAGCGGCAATAACTACTCCGCCGTGTCAAAAATGTGCCTGGATTATTCACCCTGCGCGACATTACTCTCTCCCTCAAATTGTGCAAAGCTGTATATCGCGTCTAATTTATAGGCGACAAAAATCGAGTTTTCGCCAGTGGCGATAATCGCGTGCCCGGTCAGCCCCCTTCTCAAGGATGTGGCAGCCTTGTCCGCCGAAACGTTGCGTGGAGCCTTGCGCTGCAGATAATTTGGGCGACGCCATTTTGTTGGGTTACAAAAGTGAGCTAGACGAGACTTTGTACAAGTTCTGCTAACTGTTGGTCAGTGTGGGAACATAGATCACATAACTAGTAGATATGGCAATGAACTGAACATACATCACGCCTGTATTCCTAAATGGGGTAGGCAGAGCACACTTGACGCTTTATAGACAATTATATTCGCTACTACTTTACTATCAATACAATTGTTCATCTTTTGGGGTCAATTCGTTCATAAATGGGGCACATCGTTCAACTTAACGGCCATTAGTCTCCTTTTCCCAAAAAAAAGTTCATCCGTTTGTAATTATATTGGTTCAAAGTCGTCAAATGCGAAGTCGTCTATGTGCTTCTGTTATAAACAAATAATCACTATGTTTTTTATAACAGAGAGGTAGTTGCTTAATCTTTCAACTCTTGGTGAGACTTTATCCTAAACGATTGGAAGCCGTAGGTATAGATAGTGACAATACATGTTGCTAGCCAATATAAACCAATTTCCTTGGTTTCATCTTAAAAATAAACTAAGTACAGTTTAAGGCCAAAAATAACTCCTATTATTTAAGAGACCTTCTGGTCAAGATTTAATGTTGGTTGTAATTTTAATAATTTTATTTTATTGTTTAAATCTACCGGCTGGGTCGTTATGCCACGTCATTTACCAAAGGACAAGGTTTGTTAATACAAAGCATGAAGCATTGCCTGATGGGAAGCAATTACTGGTGTTGCAACACCAGAAAAAATTAGAACCGGCCAAGTGCAAGTCGGACTCCCATTTCAGGGATTTTGTACCATTGACAAAGCAAGCCCGTCTGGTGCCGGGTTAGAATAGCACCTCCCCTTTTCTTCCCGTGGGTGTCGTTAGAGTCAACTCTGGGAAAGGGTTAGTGTATTGTGGGCGATGGGCTAGCAATCTGTCATTGCAATATCACGTTTAACCATCCGATTACCCTGAAATTGCTAAACGTGGCACTGGATTTTTTAATTCTTGTGCTCTGCCTACCCCTCCTGGGAATACAGGCGTGAGAATATGTATGTCATACTCATACGACAAAGTAAACAAGTTACTACCAAAAGACAAGACTTTCTTCCCCTTTTCTTCCTGTGGGTGTCGTAAGTGTCGACTCTGGGAAAGGGTTAGTGTATTGTGGGCGATGGGCTAGCAACCTATCACTGAAATAACACGTTTACCATCTGGTTACCCTGAAACTGCTAAACGTGGCACAGGATTTTTGAATTCATGTGCTCTGCCTACCCCTCCTGGGAACATAGGCGTGAGAATATGTATGTATGTATGACAAATTAAACAAGTTAAACTTAAACTGTTACAATTTCGACCATTGATTGATTACTAAAACGTAAAGAACTACAAAACATAAATTTCCAGGAGAGCGCAAAAGGGCAGAAAGTTCCAATAGTGGCACCGGCAGGTTAAAGCGATTTTTTTTCTTTGGCCTTTGACCTTTATTAACGAAAAAGAGTCTCGTTGAGGGAAGGAATTTGTTGCAAAAATGTTATAGTTATGACGAGTTGAAGTTTTGATCATAAATTTAAACTCGCCGTAAAAACTTTTTTTTTTGTTTTTTTTTCCATAGATTTTCGTTTTGTATGTCTACTCGTTTCCCTTTGTTCTGTCAATCGCCCGAAGGTTAACTGGCAGAGATCCCCTCGGGGATAAGTTCGCCTTTGTCCATAAATCTGTTATCCTGTATTTTGTTTTATATATTTCTTTTATGTACAATAAAGAGTCATACAATACAATACAATAGGTACAATACAACTATAACATTTTTACAACAAATTCGTTCCCTCCTACAAAATAAATATCGTATTCATTCGATATTCAAAAACGATTTTCATTGCGTTTAATCTCAGTATTAAAAGTGTTTTTAGTACAAAAGAAAAAAAAATCGGCGTCGATTAAATATCAGTCTGATCCAAACGATTGTATTGAAATTTTGTTACAAAAATTGTTCATTTTCAATTTAGAAGACACTTCCTGTTATCCCTTGAGAACTAGAAATTGTCATCAAAAGAAAGTTTAACTTACGAATTCTACGAAAGAAATGGAATATTTGTCTTTTGTAAACTACAAGGCTGAATCACTTGCAAAATAATAATTATCTAAAACGCACCATAAACTTTCCTAGCATGTTTATTCATGACAACCCTAGTTACGTTTGCGCTCCGTGGGGACGCACTTTCGCTGCCACGCGCCGCTGCGTACGCGCATCGCATGAGCGGGAGCGAGAGCGGGCGCGGAAGCGGAAAATGTAGTTGTAATATAGTTGTGTAGGTGAAAAACTTAGTAAGTCACCTGTTGCATGTAGTTGTGTACAGTTTGCATTGAATGCCGCAAAAAATACGAGGACAATTACTTGATATTGACAACTATTTATTCGTGTTAATTATAAGTTGACAGGAATAGTCAAACTTGAAAGAAAATAAAATAATGAGTTTGCAAACAATACAATATATGTAGTATAAATATTAAAAATAGAATGTCTATTCGCAACACATTACTCACACATAGAACAGGTTACTCAACAGAATACTTAAGTTTTACACTTATAGCGCCCTAGAGCTAACAATCGTCGAATAGCCGAACTTTTAATACAAACGACATTTTACTCAATTATCAAATGGTAATTCTACATGGCGCCAACGAAGTTTCGACGTCTAGTCACATAAATACAATTTCTAACTTGCTCTTGAAGACTTCGGTTTCGGTCCCAGCAGCGCTGTCAGGCGGCCCGATTTTAGTGCGACGTCCCGACGGGTACGGCTATGTTAAGGGGCCGTCCATTAATCACGTGATGTTTTTTTGGGCATTTTTGACCTCCTTGGTGATATTTGGT
>BHDV01035008.1:113044-132456 GCA_005406045.1 Adoxophyes honmai
CGGACGGACGGACAGACGGACAGACAGCGAAGTCTCAGTAATAGGGTCCCGTTTTTACCCTTTGGGTACGGAACCCTAAAAATTAGGCAAAAACATGTTTGATCATTGAAAACAGAAACGGGAAAATCTAAAACACTGGCCAGCACGAGTCAGCACAAAGACAAACCTTTGTCTTAGAAAAAAAAACGTAATGTCATTCTTTAGTCTTTGGTCTGGCTGTTTTTGTTTTTTTCCAAGACCTTGGCAGCAACCGTGTAATGCCAATAATGAGTTTGGTGGCAAAAAGCTGTGTTACTGTGATTCTGTATTATTAAAAAGCGGTTAACTTTTTTGGGTTATACAATGTAGTTACAGTATACGAGTAATAACTTAAGCAATGATGTGTATATTCGGTGTGTTCTCATTTCGAGGGTATTGACTTATAATTATACTAACAACATTAACAATAGTATTAGAGTATAGGTACTTACTTAAGCCGGCATATCTTAACGGGTTTTATATTTATTTTTGTATACAAATACTTAGATATGTACTTAGTTGGAACCCAGTAAGTAAGTATACGACTTTAGAACAATTACACATTTTTCGGTCTCTATATTAATGCTTTTGAGAGGGTAGAGAACTACCCACTCAAAAGTTGACTGGCAGAAAGCCCACTTAGAACAAATCCGTCTTTGTATTTTGTGTCTTTTATTTCATAACCTGTATTTCCATTTATTTAAGTAGAAAAGAGCTTTTTATTAACTTTGTGTATATATTAATTTAGACTGTCTAAAATTGCACTCAGTGAGAAGCATCTAAATAAGTGGTAATCAATATCTGTCAAAATAGTTCTGTTCTTTTAATAGCTTTTGTCCTAAGCGCCCTTAGATATTTAATAGAATCGAACGCACCATTGGTTATCTATAGGGTTTTTATCATAAAGGCTCATTATTGAGATTAGGAAGTGGCCAAAAGGTCATTTAAATTGAATGAGGTGCCTATCCAATTACAACGCCATGTCGTTTTTACTGCAATCAAACGACCCCAAATGAATGAACGAAACTTGAATGTTTTTGTGTCGGTATTCTTGGTATCTATTGTTCTTCTGCTGTTTAGTAGTATCTGTGGGTCATTTGTTTTTTTTAATAGTAGACGTGAATATTTCTTGGAACAAAGGAGGAACATAGAAATCACCTGATTTTTAATGAAAAAAAAAATGTTTTTTGTTTTTGGGTTAACTTAACCGATCTTTCTGTAAGTTGGTCAGGTCTCAGGTATGTTTTTTATGTCATAACAATCCCTTAACTCTTTCATTGCTAAGCTCCTGGTAGAGTTTTATACGTTCTATTCGCAATGTATACGACTAAATTGAGAGTTTGACAAGAAAAACAGATTTTTCATGCACGATAGATACGCCCCTTTGCAACTCATCATGATGGGCAAGGTAGCCGGCAAAAGACGAGTTGGTCGCAGGAAGAAGTCGTGGCTCCGCAACATCCGAGAGTGGACTGGAATAGCAAGCGCATCCGATCCGAATTGTTCCACCTCGCTAAGGATAGACAAAAATTCCAGAAGTCGGTAGCTAATCTTCACTAGTTGGAGAGGCACTTAAAGAAGAAGAAGTGTTCCATGTGTGAAAAAAAAAATCTCTTGAAATTCCACAAGATGGCTTCCTCCAAATTAAGGAATCGATTTAAACGGAGGATATGGCAATGGCAATGGAATAAAATAGAAAAATACTTGGCTCTTTTAGGCCACAATTGGTGCGTGGGTGATTTCTTTGGTCAGAAACATTTGTATCCACTCCATTTTAATTTGAAGTCAACGAACGCGTGAGTAGTAATAATATAAGTCTAGCCTTATGCTGAATCAACTAGGTTTTGGCGTAGAAATGCGTCATTGGAATAATTAAAAAGTGCTTTAAGTTGCTACGCTTTTGTGTTCCATTACTAAATGTTTCGAACATAGGTACCATTCAATCATGACGAAATGCTTCTTTATAGGCGCAGCGCAGAAGACAGAGTTTTGTGCGATCGAGTCTGCGCAGCAATAAATTCTCTGAATGGCGCGCTGACAGTTTCCATGAATTTCCATTCAGAGTTTCATGGAAACTGTCAGCGCGCCATTCAGAGAATTTATTGCTGCGCAGACTCGATCGCACAAAACTCTGTCGTCTGCGCTGCGCCATAAAATTACATACAACACTGTTTTTCTGTTAATCCAAAGGGTATTCAACAATCTGCCAGCTTACCGCGGCAAAACGCGAAAATCTTTTGTCACTGTCTAACTAGAGGCGTTAGAAAAAGACAGGAAGTCTATTTCGCACGCCAGTCGCTCTCGTGTGTTTTTGTGCTAATCCTCCAGAATATTCTCATAAAATAAAGGGAAGTGAGAGAAACAGAAAATGAAGAGGGAAGAATTTTTCCTTTAATCCCATCTCGTAGCCAAATTTCGTAGCTGGCGTCTTAAAGGGAAATCACATTTCCCAATCTCGTAGCCAGTTACCAAATGGGAATAGTTTTCCCATCTCATAGCTACATTTGGGAGCTGGCTTCCAAATGGGAAAAAAAGTCCTGATTCGAAGCTAGCTATATAATGGGAAATCTAAAATCTCATTTCGTATCCACAACCGGGAGCTGGCTTCCAAATGGGAAAAATAATCCTGATTCGAAACTAGCTATATAATGGGAAATCTAAAATCCCATTTCGTACCACATCCGGAACTGGCTTCCAAATGGGAAAAATAATCTGAATCGTCAAAAGGGCCGGTATAGCCGGGTGAGCATGGCGAAACTGCCCTTGGCGAAAATAATTCTTTCCTTTTACTTGGTTGTTAACTTTTACATACGTAGTACTCGTAGTTTCACCAAAAACTAAGCCTTAAATCCTTCAGATTAAAAAAAATAACATAAGCGTCAGTCACTGCATCGACTTAATTGCATCTTTTCATTTTAGTCACAGAAAGAAAGTGTGAAAGTTCAGTAGAATAAGCCTGAATGAAAATATTTTTAAGCGAAGTGCATTTTGTTTACATACCTGGTTATTTCATTAAACGCTGATTCCAGTTCAATAATTGGTATTTTATTTATCATTTCAGTGTAACAGCTAAAAAATATTAACCCCTTTCCATTGTTTGTCACACAGATACGTATGCATTTATCGTGCCATTTTGACCTCCCCTTATCGACCTTAGAATTTAGTTTATATATATTATGACGAACTTTTATTAGCAATCGACTTGGTAAGCTTTCAATTTTCTTTCATCCTATGTTCATAGGAAATCTTGGTCGACAATTTCAAGTTAAGCTTTTTTAGGCATTTCCTACCTACGTCATATCAAAAATTCAGCTTTCTCGGTTCATTTGCATTTTCAAATGTATAAAATTACTGCACTATTAATAGAGGTGGGCCCATCCAGGAAGAAGCCCTATTTCCCATTTGGAAGCCAGTTCTCGAATGTGGCTATGAGATGGGAAAGCTATTCCCATTTGTTAACTGGCTATGAGAGTGGGAAATAAGATTTCCCATTTGGAAGCCAGCTTCCAAATGTGGCTATAAGATGGGAAAACTATTCCCATTTGTTAACTGGCTATGAGATTGGGAAATCTGATTTCCCATTTGGAAGCCAGTTCCGAAAGTGGCTACGAAATGGGATTTTAGATTTCCCATTACGTAGCTAGCTTCGAATCAGGATTTTTTTTCCCATTTGGAAGCCAGCTCCGAAATTTGGCTACGAGATGGGATTAAAGGGAATTTTTAAGAGGCAAAATTAGCTAGACAGGGTAATATTTACCCCAAAACCAAACCAAGAACCAATATGGATCTAGAAACGAAAAGCGGAGGAGTTCATCTTAAAAAGTATAGAAAACACTATAAAATATAACACTAATAATGTTTAGGTAGTGTTATATTAAACTATAGCCTCCTAAGGCCCAGCACCAAGTTTTTATCGTTTGAATTTGAACCTTAATGTCATTCATGTAAAATTCAAACTTACTATGACATTAGTCCTACATGTAGGACCATGGGCCTTAGGAGGATCGAGTATAGACTTCTTTCAGGCCAACTCGTGACCTATCGTGAGCACCACGAGTTGTGCATGTCAAGTTAAACTCAATACAAAGAAATGAGTACCCGTTTTATTTCTTTATCACAGACTTACTTAATGTCTTACATAAGTACCTAACACAAGCGCTTGAGTACAATAAGACCAAGCCTTTTGTAAACAAACCGATTAGATGTAATTTAGTAATTTCCCATTTTCGACATCACCAATTTCATCGGCCATAAACCAGAGCCAACGCATTTCATTTTTCTTTCCGCACGAAAAACGGCGAGATCAAAAGTATTTTTTAGGGTACCGTTGTCTCTCAAGATCTCTCCAGGCAGATGGGGATCGAAGTCCCCAGAGAGAAAGTTGGAAGTTTTCATGTATCATGTATCCGATCTTCGAAATCTCGTTAGCGACGCAAAACACTTTGACAGTTGATGACGTTTCTGGAAGAAGTTCTACTGCTGGAGGATAGGTGGCGCTACACCGTTTAAAATGATTGGAACCATTTCCAGGTTTTTTTGGCTGTCTTAAGGTTGATTCAAACTAAACGATAATGCAGTTTAGCCTTGAGATAAGTCACTCTTACCCGAATGTTTCAATCGAAAAATGGAATTACTTGCTAGTAAATAGTGATTCACTACATTAGCTGAATTTCACAAAAGTGTCGTGTATTTTAAACAAGACACCACATGGTAAAATCTACTTCAGTTTTCGGCAATAAACTTGGCAAGATTATAAGCGGCGGGGACCGGTACGCGGCTTTTTCTATTCCCACCATTTAATACCACTTTTTTCAGAATTGCTTCTAATTTTGAAAGACTTGTACAAAAGGCAGAAGCACATTCTGCACAATGTCCTAACGTAAGTATGAGATACGGAACTCTAAGCGCGCGAGCCGGTTCACAAATGGCGGGTGATACCGTTTTCTTATTTAACCTTAAGTTTATGCAATACGAACTATGTTTGTACTCATGTTTTATTCATATTATGATATAACTATCATTACAGAACGAAATATCAGTTTCCTGATCTCAATAGTTAAAAATGTAACGTTCATATGTTTATAGGAAACACGCGTTTTCCGTTTTGCGAAATATGGGGTTACAATTGTTTTACTATGGAGGACACACAATCACCAGTACATACATACATAGAGGCATACATAGTAAGCAGAGCACATGGAACACTAAAAGACATGACTCTATTTAACGTTTCATGCCCTCTTTTAGCGTTTTTTTTAGATTTTGAGTTGGTTTTGGTTGGAGTTAGTGACAGGTTGCTAGCCTCTGGCTTAAAGGTAAGACAAGGTCTTCTTTAGTCGCCTCTTACGACATCCACGGAAGAAATGAGGAGGTATTATTCTAAGCACAATATCATACGGAACCTAAAATTATGCTGCACAAAAAATGACTTTAAATTGTTTTGAAAAATTTTATATGAAAAAAAAAGGCTACGAAACGTGAAACAGTCGTGGTTTTGACAATGTAACGTTTCATGTGCTCTACCAACCCGACGAATACAGACGTGATGGTATGTATGTATGAGGAATTCATCAATAGAATTGCAAAGGCCATTTTTTCTGTGTCGGAGATACTTAACACGTTCACGGATACAGGACCATCTCGATTTTTTTGTGATGCGGCACAGAAACTCCCCATACAAAATTGTATGACGTCTGGGGACGGAATGTCCTATTGCTCAATTTTGCTCCGCTCCTGCTGAGGCACACGGCGACTGAACGGGCGGAATATGTATGCGAATCGTCCGTCCACAGACGTACTTAGTGTCACAACACGAGGTCTATCAATTTGTGCCCGAGAGAGGTAACTTGTGAGCACCAGTTTGAGTGCTTGCTGTGGCACTGGCGGGTTTGTGTTACAGCCAAAATCGGCACAGAGTCCTAAACTCCCCCTATAAATACTGTGACAAATATTCGGCTGTGGACGAATCGTCACTTTTAATAAAAATTTAATTCCCGTCTATAGACGTAATGCCATATCACGAGGGTTTTAGTTTACGTCTCTCGACGTACTGTCCGTGAACGTGTTAACTAGCACATAATCTTTTGGCAGTCGGTTAAAAAAGAGGTTATGTTATGGTAAAGTAAGTAAAGCTGAGCTAGTTTGTCTTCGGTCAAATCAAGCAAATTATTGTTTACAAAGCAAGTAGTCAACATTTGCAATGTTTGTTTGCTTTGTCGGTAGGTACCAGACCTTAAATTAATTTTGGTTCACTTTACGTAATTGCATTAATGTAATGAATTGCAATTTCAATAAGCAACACTTTTTGTTTATTTTCTTTTTACTTTATGATTAAGTATTTTAGCAAGAATTAAATTAGTTTATTTTTAGTTAATATTATAAGTAATTTTCTATATGTTATAATTATAAGTTATCGATTAGGTTTTCACGAGTGTTGAACATTTTTTAATGATTTTTATTTTCTCCGAGAGCCTGTAACCACATGTGGCGATTTTATTCATATTTTCAAACAACGCAGAGCGCCAAAATGTATACGAGTAAGAGTATTATTATAATTTATATAGCCTACGGTTCTTAACATGTAGGTTACTTTATTTTCTAACACCGGTGAGACGGTCGTCTAATTTATTTAATTTATTTAATTATGCATGCCGGCATTTTACATTTGCTTGTCTGTTGTTTGTTTAAGGATTAAGTTGAATACGAAGAAGTAAAACGTCTAAAATTTCATTTGAGTTGATCACTAAGGAAACTGTAGAGTCCGTCTGATAAGTAGATTATTAAAAATATTGTACAAGTATTTTCCAACTGTCAACTGTAAAAGTATTAGTAAATTAACATTTATCTTTGCATTTCACCGCAGTTGACTTAAACATTTTCTTTATTGCAACTGCAAAAACGTCGACCTATAAAAAAATCAATAAAAAATTGAGTCACAATACCTACACCAAAAGAAGCAAAAGTTCCATTGACACAAACTCCAAGACTTTTTTTAGCAGGGATAATTTAATCATGTTTTTATTAATTCAACTACTTGGAAAAAGTTCGAGGAGAAATTAACTACTCTGATTTAGAATAACACCTCTCCATTTCTTCCGTGGATGTGGTAAGATGCATCCAAGGCATTAGGTTAAGGGTACAATTTAGGCGTCAAGCTAGCAACCTGTCACTATTATACATGCCGACACAAAACAAAAAACTCTAAGTGGCAACGAAACGTGAAATAGTCTCAGTTTTGTCTATGTAGCGTTTCGTGTGCTCTGCCTACCCCATTTCGGAATACAGGCGTGGTTTATGCATGTATGTAAAAACTAGCCATAGACCCAAAATACATCTGATCTTTTCTATTTCAATTGCTACCCTTTTCTACTTTTGACAAAGAGTATAATTTTTTTATCCTTCCACTCATTCCTAAAACTTATTTCCAAAAATTAAAAAAAATACTCACGGTAAAGCCGCCTTCACACTCTCCTCCGGCAGCAGCTTGAAAGCCTCATCTTCCACAGTTTCCTCACTTTTCACTTCAAACACCACTTTCCCACTCCGCGGACTGTCACTACTCGCCTGTCGCGACGACAGATCGAAGTATCGATCCTGAGCGTGTATCAATTGGGTGACCGTAAACGCGGGCGATTCGTCCGAGTCCGTTTTCACACTCGATTGGAAATCGATTTGCGGCCCGAACAAACTGTCATCGTATTCGAGATTCAAATTTCTGAAGAAGCGGTCGTTCTCGATGTCTTTTGAAGGGGACGCTTCTAACGATTGTTTGATTGTTATGTCGAGGAGGTTGTTGTTAGAGCTGTCGAGTCGGAGAGACCGCTCCGCTGTGAAGGCATACGGCGTATTCGCCAGCTCCTCTTCAATACTGTTGTAGCGGCTACGGAAGAGCGAAGGCGGCTCCCCTCCTACTTCGTATTTCCCTCCGAACAAATCGTACTGGGCGAATCGGTTGTTGATTGTGTCGAATTTCGGGTCCGTGAGGTCGGTTTTTTCGGCTTTCGGCTCGGCTTTTTCGGCTTTCGGCCGCGGGGACGCCGAGGGACTCATGTTTATGTGTAGGATGCCGTGCTCGTCTGTGTATTTCAGCTTTAGGGCCATTTTTAAAGCATTTCGCGAGTTTATCTGGAACAGAAAGGGTAATGTTAATCCTGGAAATTTAATACTTTCGTTTTATTAAAAAGTGTGAGATAGTAACGGGCATATTCTATCTTTTTGTAAGTTGGCTGAATGTAAGAACTACGTAGGTTTTTTTTAGGACTTGAAACTACATAATTATAATTGATAAAATTATCATAACAACAGTGAAGATTTATGTTATCAATTCATTTTAACTTTGATAAAGCCTTCCGAGATAGTGCCACTTAATTACTGATGTGCAAAGGAAAAGTTGTTTTTTTTTTCTATAGTTTTTATCCATATCATTTTGTGTACCATGGCCCTTTGTGAAAATAAATTTATTTATCGCAACTTGTTTTTATTCCTCAAATAAAAAATAAAAAAATCTTGATAAAAATCCTGAAGAATCTCAGAGACTTTTCTAGCTTTTAAGTAGTTGGTTTTTCCATAAGTTTTCCCTTTTTAGGGTTCCGTAGCCAAATGGCAAAAAAACGGAACCCTTATTTTGTATTTATCATGAAAAGTAATTTCGTCCTAAACCTAATTAATCTTATTCCCTTTAGCAACATGCTCTTTCCTCAAGTCATCAGATCACTACTTACGCTAATCCACATTAAACTCAATAGCATTGATAACATTGTTGTATGTGTTGGATGAAGGAGTTGGAACCGTGTGGTATTAAGAGCTGTATGGGAGCGCTCGCGCATGCAGTCTCTACCTACAGGCTTACCCAACATCCTAAATGTTACTTTTCTAGTCATACATCATCATCATCATCATCATCAGCCTATATACGTCCCACTGCAGGGCACAGGCCTCCTCTCAGTATGAGAGGGCTTGGACGATAGTTCCCACGCGGGCCCAGTGCGGATTGGGAACTTCACACACAACGTAGAATTACTTCGTCGCTGTGTGTAGGTTTCCTCACGATGTTTTCCTTCACCGAATAGCTCGTGATAAATATCAAATTTGATATCGCACATAAGGCACTAGTCATACATACATACATACAATCATGCATGTGTTCCCTAATGAGGTAGGCAGAGCACACGAAACGTGACAGACAAAACTATGACTATTTCACGCTTCGCAGCCACTTTTAGCACGATTTTAGGTTTAAAGTAGTTGGAAGAGGTATAGGTACCTAATATTTTTTCCGTTGTGTTTAGTAAGTACTATATTCGATAGGTAATTCCATTTTGTACGAAAACTATAATGTTTTTTAGAAACTTCAAGGGGTGTTTTTTTTTCCTTTCATAAAAATAGAAAAAGTACGGAAATTCTGAAAAAAATAACATAAAACTCACAGAAATATCACAAAATATGAAGCAGCAAAATAATTTTAATGCTTAGTTGGAATTTTAAACTTAAAACTACCGTGAAACTCACTCATAGTGAACTAAAACGGACAACTCTCATTTTTATATCGAGATTAGTTCGACATGTTTCTGGCCGATTCATAACCCATCATCTGGATCTGGATAGACGCACACTTGAGTTGCCTTGAGTTGAGCCGTGGCGCGTAGACCCAGATGATGGGTCATGAATTTGCGCGAAACCTGTTGAGCTAATCTCGTTATAAAAACGTGAGTAGATCTGTTTCATTTCCCTTTATTTCAATTACTGTTTATTACGACTGCCCATCATCTTTACTGCCTTTAGATTGTTAATTATAAAAGAGATGGAGTGAAAGTAGATATAGTGATACAGACTAGGGAAAAGTATGCTTAGTTGGTTTGGTCGTATAAAGGATGGATGAAAGAAAATTTACATTTATTATATGTAGACATACATCACGCCTGTTTTCCCAAAAGGGGTAGGCAGAGCACACGAAACGCTACATAGACAAAACGATGACTATTTCACGTATTGTGGCCACTTCTAGCATTATGTTGTAGGGACACCTAGCGCCATCTATCATCGAGTGGTAGAACTTCTACTGTCAAGAAAAAAGGAAGCCTACATCCCGTTATCGAAGTTTCGACGAACTGAAGTTGACTTTGGTCCCCAGGCATAACATCTGCCTGGAGAGAGATCTCTCTATTGGAATCTTTCCCAAAATGTTTTTTAGGTTTTAAGCTGGCAGGTACAATAGTGACAGGTTGCTAGGCTGTCGCCTAAAAAATACCTTAGCCAATTTCTCTATTTTAGAAAATTTACTAAACAAATTTATACAGGGAGTGTGGATGGGTGCATTGGGATGGGAAGACCTAGGCGGACGTTCCGTGACTAAATCGCGGACATTTTAGAAACAGTCAGATTAATGAATGTGGATGAAGCAAAAGAGGTATGCGAGGATTGTAACCAGTGGAACAAAGTAGTTTCTGCCTACCCCTGAGGGAAAGAGGCGTGACGGTATGTATATATGTATGTTTTAAGGTATGTATGTATGTTAATTATTAGTGTTCCTCTGGCAGTCCTTGAGGTCGTCCTCCAGTTGTAATTATAATATTGTACGAAGGAACCGCCAGTCGGCACACGCGGGCAACGGAGGGCGTGGTGGCTGTGATAGCGTGGATTAAGTTTTTTATCTACATTCAAATCAAAACACACTATATTAGGGTGGTATTTTTTAAATTTTTGAACAGGGCATTCCTTAAATCTCTTCCACTTGCGTCGGCAGTTATACTTAAACAATAGCATACGTTAGATTAGATCCACGATAACTCTGCATAAGATACTTATTTAATGGCAACCGCATAAAACGCCCTGTGGCAACATTTTTTTTATGTCACTCGGAAACGACATATTGGCATTACGTAAATATTTTTCTGTGTTTTTTAACGAATCCTGCCTTCGAGATTAGATGGTTAGAACTATTAAAAGTGGAGTTCGAGAACTTGTACATATTCAAGATGATTACTCATTTCTATAACCTAAAAGAAGAAATGGAGTCTGTCCGTGAGCAAAAGGACCAATGTTTACATGGAATTCCAACCTCAACGAGTAACTCCGTAATAAATTCTTGATATTTGATAGAATAAATAAAATAAATAAATAAATACCCGCGGACAATCTCACACAAATTGATCTAGTCCCAAACTAAGCTCTAGGCTTGTACTATGGGTACTAGACAACGATAAACATACTTAAATAGAGAAATACACATAGAAAACGTAAATGGAATTAATTAGGGCTGGAAATAAATGAAATCATAGATCAAAACGTGTCGTTTGACTATAAATCAGTATTGCCATAAACAAACTTTTGATTTCTACTGTTGTCAACTCATTGCAGAGTTATTGTGGGTTGACTCTAACTCTCAAGCCGGTGCCCAACGAACCCCAAGTTTGTATGGAGAGTGGATTGCACGTTGCGAGATGAGTCCATTAGAGTTATTTTTTGGCATTATTTAATTTCTTACTGGTCAAGCATTAAGGTAAACGTACCAATGCTCGACGTCTCAACGCCCAGTAGACGACACCCATCTGTCACCTGTCTTACTATGACATAAGGTTGCAAGTGCCGCGTATTGGGTCAGTGTTTAGTGAAACTGTTTAGTCCATTTAAGTTGCTTAAAAAGTTATTTTAACGCTGACTTAATCGGTGAAAATGGCTAAAATTTTGATCAATGTGCACCTCCTTCCTGTTACGACAGAGAATTAAAATTTAAATATGATATTTAAATTAGCAAATGAAAACATACATTCTGCGAACCACTCTAAAGTACAACCATACAAACATCACGCTTGTGTTCCCCAAAAGGCGTAGGGAGAGCTCACGCAACGTTACATAGGCAGAACCGCGACCGTTCACGCTTAACAGCCCCTTCCAACTCGATTTCAGGTTTTCAGTGAGATAAAAGTGGTTTAATAGTTTATGTTCTTGTTTCATTACATTACGATTTTTTCAACAAAATAATGCAAAAATCATAATTTTTACACTACACTTCCTAATTTATGTTAAATTAAAATACATACATACATACATTCATCATGCCCTTATTCCCAAACAGGGTAGGCAGAGCACACGAAACGCTACGTAGAGAGATTCCCGGTTGAGAGAAGCAAAATAATAAAATCGTTTAATGTATTTTGTTTCTTTTTAAAAATAAGGGAATGTTTCCTTTCAGTAAAATGAGCTAACCGAAGGATTTAAAGTAGTTCCCCTCCAGGGCCCATAACTTCTTTCCACCCTGTAAATGTATGTCGGTAAGTACGTATAATCTCGTACACGCCTCGCCGAAACTGGCACCCCACCCGTAACCCCACAACATCAGAAAGCACCAACCGCCATGCGGAACGCTTTTTGACGAATAAAATTAAAATGTTTCTAGACTGACGTGCGGTTATTCAGGCTTCGTGCACGTTGCATTACTTTGTCCGGTAATTGTCGCGAATTCCGGACATTATTTTATTACAATAATAGAGTATTAACTGTTTTACTAAGCGCTAAATAGGTCCAAGGATTATTTTATTTGTGAACGCATTCCGCAAATTTTATTCGTGTCATGTTTAGAAAGCACTTTTACATTTTGTTTCGAGGAAGAGGCTACTGAGAATGAGAAAATAAAGCCCCGTTGACATTTGGCTGTCGTGATCTATTGTGTTGCAATCTGTCGTGACGGCTACCGTTCACATTTGTCTGTCGTGTTGTGACGCCTAGACCAGTGTTGCCATCTTTGTAGCTTAAAACTAGCAACTTTTGGGATAATTTCAGCAACTTTTTTCCATATATTTAGCTATTTTTGGATGATTTTTTCTCCAATTTAGCAATACTTTATTGTAAATTACTTTTTATCCTCGTACGTATTCAATAAGTACTTCTTTTTCTATATCGTGCAGCTCTGACGCGTCACAACACAACAGATACCCCGTGCACACTTATCTGACGCGTCAGAGCCCCGCCCCCCGCGCCTCACCCGTTCTGTCGCGGATCGGGATCGCTTCTGTCGCGACACAACACAAGCCGTCACAACAGATCGCATCTTATAAGTGTGAACGCTACAGAACAAAATGTATGAAACCGATACCCTTCTGACGCGTCACAACACAACACGACAGCCAAATGTGAACGGGGCGTAAGCCAAGGTATATTTTAGGCGACAGGCTAGCAACCTGTCACTATTACATTTCTTTTATCAAACCTTAAACTTAAAACTATGCTGAAAATGGTTACGAAGCGTAAATATAGTTATACCTTTCGGCGTAATAAAACGAGAGATAGCCGCCTCTTTACCGAAAATTGAACCTCCAGATCACGGCCGAGCCAGCCGTGGCAATCATATGCCAAAAGACAAACTTAAAAGCCAGAAGATTATCTACGAAATAACATAAATTAACACATCTCCATTTCTTCCGTGGATGTCGAAGGAAGCGACTAAGGAAAATAGGTTTAGGTGTGCTTTAGGCGATAGGCTAGCAAACAGTTACTATTATACGTCTTCCATCTTTGCAGACCTAAAACCATGCTTGAAGTGGCTGCGAAGTGTGAAAAAGTCATAATCAAGGTTTTGTCTACGTCATGTTTGTATGTATGTGTATCTTTGTTTTATTACATTTAAAGATTCTATATATCTAAAAAACATAAAGCTAGGGTCAAAAATAAATTGTGGGTCAGTCGATAAAGCCCCAAACTAAGCCTTGGCCTACAGAAACTGCTCGCTTCCGGACATCGTTTATTGCCGTGGAAATGAGTTATTGGTACGAATCGTAATAACTTTTATAAAGCACAAGGCGCGGACACGAGATGCGAGATATACATCTTACGCTGTCTAACAACAAGTCTAAATACTGATTGCTAACAACAATAATCTGTACGTCCATGGGCACAGGCCTCCTCGTAGTATGAGAGAGCTATACTTCCTAAGCGGGCCCAGTGCTTCACATAAAACATCATGTTATTTATTTAACATTAAAATACCGTGAGACTCACTCATCTTATAAAATACGGATAACTCACGTTATAAATTGAGTTAGCGAGTCAACAGCGAGTGTGGAGGACTGGAGGTGCCTTTACAAAGTGATGTAGTTAGTGTTGTGTGCTACCCTATTTTTGACAATAATATAAATGACGATAATAACGAGGGTAGTCGTGAGCCAGTGTTAGTTTCGTCGAGCACGAGCAGTCGTGCGAAGAGAGCCGATGCGCGCAGTTCGCGTTTGGCAGCAGCAGCTGCCGCGGCTCCTAGATGAAGGGCTACGAATTAGTCCGAAACATGTCGAGCTAAACTCGATTTATAACGTGGGTTATCCGTATTTTATAAGATCATGTTATTTAGTCGCCGAGTGTAGGTTTTCCTACAATGTTTCCCTTCACAGATTAACTCCTAGTAAATTTCAAATTAGATTTTGCATATAAATTCCAAAAAATTTAGAGATGCGAGCCTGGGGTTCGAACGCACGACCTTCTGCATGAGAGTCAACAGGTCCAAATGCTACCACAACATCCTGTCTACAGACATCAAAATTGCAGGTCTCTCGCGAGTCGACTGTGTTGCCGTGCTACGCCTACTGAAAAGTAATAACATACATGCATACATACGTCTTGCCTGGTATTTCCAAATAGGGTAGGTAGAGCCAGTGGCGTAGCTAGGTAACCAAGGGCCCTGGGGCAAATAAAAAAATGGGGCCCTACACCTATGTAAATTGATTACTTATTGTGGCGTAGCTGGTGTAGGGACACCTAGCGCAATCTATCATCGAGTGGTAGAACTTCTACTGTCAAGAAAAAAGGAAGCCTACATCCCGCTATCGAAGTTTCGAAGATCGGTTGCATAAATATAATTTCCAACTTCCTCTCTATGGACTTCGGTCCCCAGGCATAACATCTGCCTGGAGAGAGATCTCTCTATGGGGGTCTTTCCCAAACTAGCATGGGTGGCACCTGGGGCGGATATTGTAGGTGTCACCCCCCCCTAGAATTCGATAGAAACGGTTCGAGGGCCCCCTGCGCTTGAGGGCTGCCTAGCCCCTCGGTAGCTACGCCCCTGGGTAGAGCTCACCAACGCTTCTTAGTCAAAACTGCCACTACTTCGCGTTAAAACCACTTTTAGCATAATTTTAGTTTGAAATATTGATGGAAGAGATATAAAGTGACAGGTTGTTAGCCTTCTAGCAATGCTCATTCTTGTACCTACTGCTTAGTTTCCGTGGATATCGTAAGAGACGGCTAAGGAGGTTAAGGTATATTCTCACGCCTGTATTCCCAAGGGGGGTAGGCAGAGCACATGAATTCAAAAATCCAGTGCCATGTTTAGCAAATTCAGGGTAACCAGATGGTTAAACGTGATATTGCAGTGACAGGTTGCTAGCCCGTCGCCCACAATACCCTAACCCTTTCCCAGAGTCGACTCTTACGACACCCACGGAAAGAAAGGGGAGGTGCTATTCTAACCCGGCACCACACGGGCCTAAAACATGCCTAAACTTATTTCCTTAGTCGCCTCTTACGACATCCACGGAAGAAATGGTGATTCTAAACTTCGACACCGTCCGTTGTTTCTCATCTCACGCTTCAAACACAGGTTATAGAAGTTAAAAGAGGTTCAGAAAACCATTCGCGCTAACCTAGATAATACCCAAATACCCTGCCGTGCTAGTGGAGTCATAAATCTGTTTTTATTAGTTCTTTGGCCTCCTTCAGTTCTTTATTTACGTTTGATTACGATTCATACATACATACATCACGCCTGTATTCCCAAACGGGGTAGGCAGAGCACACAAAACGCTGCAGACAAAACTATGATTCTATGGGGCAGCACAGACGACAGACTTTTGTGCGATCGAGTCTGCGGCGCAATAAAAACTCTGAATGGAAACTCTCTGCGCGCCATTCAGAGATTTTATTGCGCCGCAGACTCGATCGCACAAAAGTCTGTCGTCTGCGCTGCCCCTGTTTCGTTACGTAACCACAATTGGCATAGTAAGGTAAAAGTACTAATGTTCGACGCCTCAACGCCCAGTAGATGACACCCATCTGTCACGTGTCTTACTAGCATAAGGTTACAAGTGCCAAGTATTGGGTCAGTGTCGAGCACAGGGACGTTTACCTATTTAGGTTTTAAGTTGAGAGATTATAATGTATTCTATCCCGACACAACACAGGTAATTCTTCTCCTTTTCTTCCGTGGATGTCGTAAGTGACTACATACAATCACGCCTGTGTTCCCAAATGAGGTAGGCAGAGCACACAAAACGATACATAGAAAAAAACATGACAATTCCACGCTCCGTTGCCACGTTGAGCATAATTTTTCGTACACTATATTCCCAAAATTTAAAACTAAGTATACAATAAAAAAATTAAGATACTCAAAATTTACAATATATAAAAAAACGTCTTACCTCAAAACAGTATTCGAAATCGAGTGGGGTGTGTAAAGGCGTTTGCACACTGCTAATAGCTTCTTGTAGTGCACAAACGTACTGTGGGATATCCGAAAGAAAGCTCTCTTCAGGCAGAAATTATGCCTGGGGACCGAAGTCCGCTGAGAGAAAGTTGGAAGTTGTATTTATAACATACATACATACATATTCTCACGCCTGTATTCCCAAGAAGGGTAGGCAAAGCACATGAATTCAAAAATCCAGTGCCACGTATAGCAATTTAAGGGTAACTAAGTGGTTAAACGTGATATTGCAGTGACAGGTTGCTAGCCATCGCCTACAATACACTAACCCTTTCCCAGAGTCGACTCTTACGACACCCACGGGAAGAAAGGGGGAGGTGCCATTCTAACCCGGCACCACACGGGTACATACAATCAATACAATCACACATCTGTTTCCAAACGGAGTAGACAGAGCATACGAAACGCGACATAGACAAAATCATGATTTTGATTTGATATTTATGCAATAGAAAAGACAAGCCTGAAAGCGTGTCCTCAGCAGTGGGATGTGTTTAGGCAAATTTTATTTATGCAAATGATCTTCGAAACTTCGCGATGTAGAACTCTTTGACAGTTGATGACGTTTGTGGAAGAAGTTTTACTACAAGTGTAGGTATGAAAAGTGAAGTAAGTCACGAACAGGGATTGTTGAGCCACTTGCCACTGTTCGCAATTTAGACGTGTAATCAATGACCGATGTGACCGACTAGATGTCAGCTATTGAATTAGTATTACACGACCAAGTTACAAACATAGGTAAGTGGCTCAACAATCCCTGTTCGCGATGGTACGTACAATGCATTGATTTCTGTACGTCTTTGTTTTGTGACTCAGCACTGCAAGGCTCGAGGGTAGACATACAAGCAAGATAGTCTACATCTGTCACTGTCTAACTAGAGACGTCAGAAAGTGACAGATAGTCTATCCCGCACGCTTGTCGTTTTGCATGTGTTTCTATGCTATCGATATACGTTTTTCGAGGGTCTGCGTCCTCGCTTTACTTGCCCCTATTCTTCATTTGTAAATTTGCTTAGGGCAGCGGTTCTCAAACTTATTTTAGTGACGGAACCCTTTTGGAAATCGAAACACTTGACGGAACCCTACAAAAAACAGCAGTTTTCAAAAGTATTCTTTATCCACCCGTCCGTCGATGTATTCGCCGCGTCAAAACGTTCGATCAGAGATTGGCGTTTTGTTTTTTTTTCTAAATTCTTGCGGAACCATCACGGAACCCTGGGGTTCCGCGGAACACACTTTGAGAATAGCTGGCTTAGGGGCAGCGCAGACGACAGACTTTTTGTGCGATCGGGTCTGCAGCGCACAAAAAGTCTGCGTGGATTGTATGCATTGTGCGCCGGACTTTTTGCTCGTCAAGACGCTACTGCATTGTATGCACAAGTGCGCTACTGCATATAATTCCACAGGTTCTATTTTCACAGACTAAAAAGTACGTCGCGCATAGTCTGTCGTCTGCGCAGGGTCTTATCCACCCTTGTTTCAAAACGAGCATTGCTGATGTCGGAGCAAAAGCTGCCGCTGAAATGGGACTGGGCGGGCCACGTCAGCCGCATGCATCCACACAGGTAGGCCAGAAACGCCACAGAGTGGAAGCCACAACACCGATGGCGGCGGGGTAGGCCCAGACGGAGATGGCGGGATGACTTGGACGTGTACTTGAGTGGTGGGTGATTAAAAAAAATCGAAACGAATGAAAAACATGGGGGAGACCTTTGCCCAGTAGTGAGAAAGAAACCTAGACTTATAAAAATCCCTAATAATATTATAAATGCGAAAGTAACTCTCTCTGTCTGCGAAAGCCACCAGGCAAACTGATGCGAACACTGACGAAAGCGACTCGTGTTTCTTTCACTTTTGAGTAGCTTGTTAAGGCCCTAAGTCCGTACGGAACATGTTCACGGCGCAAGGCCGCGCCGGCCTTGCGGTATCGGCCCATCTCGCCCTGATCCGTGCCAAGGCTGCCTGCGTGAACTCGGACATTGCAGCAGGACAGTGGTTTTCGGCCATTTTGTAAAGTTGCCCAAAATCTTTTTACAAACTCTACCTCTCCATTTCTTCCGTGGATGTCGTAAGAGGCGACTAAGGAAATAGGTTTAGGTATGCTTTACGCGACAGGCTAGCAACCTGTCACTATTCTACCCCTCCCATCTTTGCAAACCTAAAACTATGCCAGAAGTGGCTGCGAAGCGTGAAATAGTCATAATAATGGTTTTGTCTATGTCACGTTTCATGTCTAGAAACGAGTGGGCGAGCGGCGAGTAGCGTGTGTTTTTAACCGACTTCAAAAAAGGAGGTATTCAATTCGGCTGTTTTTTTTTTTATGTATGTTACCTCAGAACTTCTAAACGGGTGGACCGATTTCGATGATTTTTCTTTTGTTTGATTGGAAATGGCTTCCCATTGGTCCCATTTTAATTTCATCAAGATCTAACTAGTAGTTTTTGAATTATCCTTAAAATAAATAAAAAAATCAACGGGCATTCGGGCATTTTGAAAGACTGCAGACTGAAAATTATAGTTTCAGTAATTAGCCAGGCCTGCTGCTTCTCAAGCGTTGCATTTCTGCTAATGCTCGTTCATCGTGGGGTTTACTTAACAGTTTAGAGGGTTCTAAATCAGATAGTGCTATTCCTTCTAAAGCCTTGAATCTGCTGAAAGCTATAGTATACCTACCTGACCTTTAGTAAATATGTACATAAACAGAAGTTTCCTTTCAGGATAAAGCTAATTTGAAGTCGGTTTTTTTTTGTTTAAAATTATAATAAGATAATATTGCCACCGCCACAGAATAGATAGAAGTACGCTTACTCGCCGGCGGTGGGACAAGTGCCTTAATAAACTAAAATAATTTTAAACAAAAAAAAACCGACTTCAAATTAGCTAAATCCTTAAAGGAAACTTCTGTTTATGTACATATTTACTAAAG
>BHDV01035008.1:139240-150306 GCA_005406045.1 Adoxophyes honmai
AAATTAAAAAAATCCCAGCGAAATAGTGACACTGGTGATCACAGGACTAGAAAATACAACCGAGGGTGTCGATTTTCAACTCTTTCGAAAAAGTGCCTATTATTCCTGAACCGAGTGACATGGAATTTTTTTTTTATTTTTCCCTGAACTGGTATAACTTGGCCTTTCATCCGGTCCCGAATTATCGTTGAGTTTTGGGACACCCTGTATAATTATGAGTGAGAATCGCGAAAGTTTAAAACATTGAAAGTACTATTTAGTAAAATATTTGTCGAAAACTAAGACTAAAAGTTACTAATACCTAGCCAAAGTAGGTCACAGTAGAACTTCATGGAAATAGTTAAATCTCGTACTTGTTATGCAAGGCTGCAAAGTTGTTATTTGTGCCCGAGTACAGATTCTGAATCCCAAGCAAGGGAAGACCGAGGAAGGGCAGGGTTCTAGGATTCGAATGGTTCAACTGAGCGTAGCGCGAGTTCCATCATGGGCCATGTAGACGTGACCATTTACTTTTTTTGTCAGAGCGGGACATGGTGTGCAGAATTGTGTGATAAAAAAGAGTTTTATAAATTTTTTATTTTAGAAGATAGAATAACTCAAAGTAATCAAAGCAAATCAGTAGTGGCGTGAATTTTAGTTTGTACTTATTTTAAATTTATCGGCTAAACAAATTTGGTTTAAAACATCGGGGTGTCTTGTTTTTAGGGTTCCGTACCCAAAGGGTGAAAACGGAACCCTATTACTGAGACTTCGCTGTCTGTCCGTCTGTCACCAGTCTGTATCTCAGGTGTACGTGAGAACCATGTGAGAACAATTGAAATTTTCAGAGATGATGACTGTATTTCTGTTGCCGCTATAATAACAAATACTAAAATCAAAATAATAATTAAGGGGGGCTATCATACAAAAACTGTGTTTTTTTTGGTACGGAACCAGTCGTGCGCGAGTCCGACTCGCACTTGTCCGGTTTTTTTTATATAAGTGTGAGACTCGGTACATGATATCTTCGTAATCAAAATATCTTTCGTTACTGCGACACGCAACTGTGTTTTGTTTTGTCACACATGTCCAACATGTTGTCTAGGATATTTTGTACGGCGCGGGGCCGTGCCACGCATTTCAGAAAAATACATTTTAAATTATCATTTGATCTGTATGCAAAAGCAGGATAATTTTGGTCTTGCGGGGAACACCGGGACAGACTGCCTGAAAGCGGGACTGTCCCGCCCAAAACGGGACGTATGGTCACGATTCATGGCACAAGTCGTGAAATAACTTTGTAGTCGAGCAAAACAAACATCTTTTCACCTCACTGAAGGGAAGAAATCACTCCTGGACTCCCAAATGGGGTAGGTAGAGCAAAAGAAACGTCTCATAAACAATAAAAATACTGCTTTACGTTGCGTAGTCACTTGTAGCACTATTTTAGATTAAGGTATAATAGTACCAGGTTACTAGCCAGTCTGTGGACTTAATCATATCTTAAAATTTGTCCTTAGTTACCTTTTGTTACACAAAAAAAAGGTATACCTACCTATTAATAATCCCGACACCACATGGGGTATGGACATAATACATATAATACCTACTAACAGATTTTAATAACAGATTTCTGTCTGAAGAAGAATAAATTATAGTATTTCTTTTAAATAATGTTAGTAAAATAAAATCGCATTTCAATTAAGTATTCTTTATAAAAAAAAAACAAGAAAAATGTCTTTCAAAGGGAGACATTTTTTGGAAAAATTACTTGAATTAAGAGGATAGGCGTCGCATCACTTCTCCATACAAACGTAGTCCCCTGTTTTCTCCGTGAATAATGACATTAGAGCAAAACATTTTTTTACATTATATTTCTATCTGTTGTGGCTATGCCCCTAGATTTCTAATAGGTGCTAATCATATGGGGCATAGCCAAAACAGATACAAATTTAAGGAAAAAAAAAAAATTTGCTCTAATGTCATTATTCACGGAGAAAACAGGGGACTACGTTTGTATGGAGAAGTGGCGCGACTCCTATCCTCTTAAGTAAATCAAATTAATAAAAATGTATAAATGTATGGGAAAGTCTCCAGTAGGGAGATCTTTATCCAGGGAGATGTTATGCCTGGCGACCAAAGTCCACAGAGAGAATGTTGGAAGTTGTATTTATGCAACCGATCATCGAAACGATGACGTTTGTGGAAGAAGTTCCACTAGTGGACGATAGGTGGCGGTAGGGCGCTACTAGGGATTGCAATCCAGCAGCGTTTTCAATCCAGCTGGATTCTTGCTGGATTGACCCGAATCCAGCTGGATCCATAAACCTCATACACAGGGCGATCCTCGTCGTACTAAAAAATCATCAGTTGCCTTTGCCAAGATCTATTGATTCAGACATTTTTCGTTTTTGTTGGTGGGTGGGGATGGGGACAGTATCCCATACAAATTTGCCCATTGTCCTTTGCTTTAGTTTCTTAATCGTTTGAGATAAAAATAATCTACTTAAAATTAAATAACATACACCTCATTTAACATTTTTTTTGTGTTTTCAAGTAAGCTATATCTTATTAAATCTTAGAAATCCTTCCCAAATTAACTACAAAAAGGACCGTAATAATAATACTATTTTAATCTCCAATCTATTTTTTGTATCAAAAGAAGCTCCGAAAATTCGGAATCGTTTTTTAGCGCACTCGTTTCGTAGCGCACTGTATGCTGGATCCAGCATGCTTAAAATGGCGCTGGATCCAGCTGGATTGCTGGATGCTGGATCCAGCAATTGCAATCCCTAGGCGCTACAAATCGCACCCCCAGTACAACACTGTATTATCTCGAAAAATGACAAAATCGACTTTATATCCTAATGGTTATTCAATAAGGATGTAAAGTCGAATTTGACATGGTATAAATAAATATATCAAGACTTGGCCATCGCACTAAATAATTGAATTTGCATGTGTTTTCAGGCGATGGCCAAGTCTCGATATATTTATTTATACATTTTATACCATGTTATACTGACTTGGTATTACATGGATCTCACAACTTTTTACCGCAGAACAACTGAGTTGCGAGACTTGGTTTTTTTGACTGTGGTCACGTAAGTATGATTAAAAAAAACTAGCGTTCTGAATTATTATCATAACATCGCAAGTAACAAATATTTGGGACATTTAAATTTGTGGCACTGGATTTTTGAATTCATGTACTCTGCCTACCCCTCTTGGGAATACAGGCGTGAGAATATGTATGTAGGTATGTATGTTTAAATTTGTTACTCATGTTTTTAGTCCTAATTAAGACCGAATACGTACAGGGTGGCCGAAAATTTACCGTGAATATTGTAACTAGTGCAGTGGTCTGGTAACCGTGTCTGAAAACCCCCGTGAAGTTTTTTCCTGGAATTTTCATGTATTTTTTTACGAAAATTTTGAAAAATGGCCCAGTCCGTTGTAGGTACTTCGGCTTTTAGTCAACCGCGTAGCATCGCAATTTCGAACGATCGCAGGTTCAGAATTACAGTCCTCGGCCTTTAACATCGCAAGATTTATGAAGTGGGGGTACGGTCAAGGACTTTAATTCATGAGCCACCATAGAACCTTTTCAAAGAAAAAATCATTACGATTTCCTTTGATAATTAATGGGATGTCACTATAACGTTTACTGTGAATTGGTTCTACGGTGGCTCATGCATTAAAGTCCTTTCGGATTCAGTTTCTGATTCTGAACATTTATTTATCACAATGTTTTAAAATTGAAAGTATACTTAATCAATTTCAATTCGTGTCCCAGACAAATCATAGTTCATAGACACGCTAAAAATTGAAAACTTTTTCCACGCTTGTGATTTTTAAGAACAAAGGAAGTCCTTTCTAGCCTAACTTATTACATACTTAAGTGGGTACCTACTTATTGTTTCATATTAAGTATCTATTATTATGATTAATTAAAAATAATTTTTAACTAAAATGTGTATAAAAAATGTTTTATTTAGTTATCATAAATATAATGTACCTAAAAGAAATATGTAATGTGCATCTATCTAAGTCAGGTTACCTACCTAGGCACCTACTGCAAAAATAGTTGACTGGATTTATTTCCTCGCAATCCTAGTGAAAAGAACAGTGTGCAACTCATCCGTAAAATCCCTTTTTACAGGATGGACATAAAGGAGACTTTATATCTATTCTCGCTCGCCAGCTCGCGTGTATAAACACCTCGCGTAAAATGGTGCGTTTTATGCACTAGTTATACAAATTACTATTTTTGCAATTTATAATAGTTTTTTTTAATGAAATAGGCATGTAATTATATGGGTAAGTAGGAATGGTATTTATGCTGGGAAAAGGATTGCGAAATTTAAATAGTAGCTACTGAGTCGGTCAAGTCGCAGGGATGATGACTGACAGATGGAGCCGAAGAGCCCTCAGTTGGAGGAGCGCCGACAGAAAGCAGAACCGGTGGCCGACCACAGCCCGACGGTCAGCTGGCATTGGAACGGCTGCAGTCTTGACATGTACCAGGAAAACAACACCTCTAGTCTGGATTTAAATCAGCATAGGTACATGCAACATCCGCTGATTTGTTCCAGGAGTCTAACGAACTCTTGATGTTAGTAAGTATATATATACTTATTAGGTACCTACGGTATTTTTTTACAAGCGTCAGTTATTGTTGTAACGTTGATTCAGTTTTTGGCATCAGCCTGTATAAATATGATTGGCCATTTAATCACTTAGGGTTTCACTTAGAGCGTCTCATTCACGATTACAGGCCCAGCAAGAAAAGGACACACGTAGGACAAAATGCGTCGTCCGGCCGGCGGCCGCGCGACGCGTCGCCGCTAACCCGACAGTCTAATTTAATTAATGTAATAACTTAAACGACTTATACGAACCTGATCATAAATACATTAAACATTTAAGTACACCCAATTTCAAAGCCGACATCCCACCCAATTATCCGCGATAGGCACTTGGCTTCAATAAATACAGATTTAATTACGCATACATTTGGGAGTTAGGTATAAGGAGGGTTATAGATTCCATGTTGTTATTTGAAATAACGTTTCGGGAGCGTCGTATTGTCACATCCATTAAGCCGGGCGCAGGGCGGGGCCTCGCCACGCCCCCGCCCCGCCCCGCGCCGCGCCGGCTCCGCGCGACAACTCACTAAAACGATTTACTCGCAATCGCATCTCGCCGCGCATCCTTTCATCTCCTAAGTAAAGAAAAAAAATACGCGATTAAGCCAATGTGCGCGGTAATTAGTGACTGTGTGAAGTTTTAGTTTTGATGTATAGTTGGAGGGTGTGATGTGGAGTGAATGTGTGGCTGGGCGGTGAGCGAGGCTGGCGACGCGCGGCGGGATGGGCGGCGCGGGCGCGAGCGCGGGCTGGGCGCGCGAGGCGCCGGCGCTGCTGAGCACGGCGCTGCTGCTGGGCGGCGCGCTGCCGGAGCGCCCGCCGGCGCCGCTCTTCACCATCGACAGCATCCTGGCGCCGCGCCCGCCGCCCGCGCTGCCGCCGCTCCAGTTACACCACCTGGCCCACTCCACCTTTCATAGAGCCCACGATCTCTTTGGTACGTCTGCAAAGATGTTGTTCTGCAATGGTGAGCTGCCGCGGTCATTTGCTTCCTAGATAGGTGCCTATTTGTGTCAAAAAGTAAAATGCGATTTTAACGCGGTCCGACGGAAGGCAATCCCTGGGCGCGTGGCGAGGTATTTATCCGTAGATAAACGAGTGAGGTTGTGGAGAAGTTTCAATTTTCTCAAAAAAAGTTAAAGTTCGTTTAAGCTTGATAGGTAGGTATTAAGTGAATTTAAAATTTGAAAGGTTTGATAAAAATATTTACACAGACGAAATATATACCTACCTATTAATGTACCTTAGGTACCTAGTACATACATTACAAGTCCAGAGTGCCTAAAAGTCTGATAAAAATTAACATGTTTTTACACAGCCAAAGTTAGCGAGTATACCACTTAACTTAAACCTAAAAAAAATATGCCAGAAGTGGCACAAAACGTGAAATAGTCATGAGATAAATATTAAATACCTAGTAGTCTACGTAGCGTTTTGGGTGCTCTGCCAGGAATTCAGGCGTGATGTGTTCATGTGTACGGTCAACGACTTTGATTCCTGACGAGCCACCATAGAACCCTCTCAAAGAAAAAATCATAACGATATTAATGGGATATCACTATGACGTGTAGGGGAAAGGAAGGCAGAACGGACCACTTAAGGAAAAACTCATTTAGAAAAAAAAATGGTTACCTTTATGTAAACCTTAAATTAGTACAACTAATCAACACTTTAATCTTTATCCTACTTATTGATCAGACATTAATTAGATCATAATTTGTGAAGATATTAGATGATTTCTAATAACTGACTTTGGTCCGTTTTACCTTCATGTAGAACCACCCTTAAGGGCAAAACGGACTATCACTAATCAGACCATCTTTCGCACACAAATATAACTTCAACATCGTTGTCGTCTACTCCAGTGCAACCGCAATGTGCTCATGATTGGCAATCTTGACATTGCACCCATCCATCTGTTGATTCTGAGTACATGTGGCCATAAAGGCATTCCGCATCATCATCTTCGGAGGAACTGTCACTTCTATTCTTTTTAGTTACACTTAAATCACTCTTTTTACTAGCTTTGCCTTTCGATGATCTTTGTATGGTGTCGTTCTTATATTTTGTCATTTTCTTTTTCAATTCCTTTACTGAAAACTTTTTTCCTTTGGTTACACCCCGGTCCGTTTTGCCTGGGTCCGTTTTGCCTTTTAGGTGTTATTAACACAACAAATAAATTTTGAGATTATGTCCCATGTAATGGCCCTCATAGTTCAATATTAGGTCAATAATAAAACATTCTAACCATGGAATGGAATGGGACACGTTATCATAAACCAAACGAAACTGGAGGCCAGTCAAAAAACCTAAATTTTACATCAAAATTTAAAAAAACAAACTTACCTTGCTGTAATTGTGTGCATGCGGGCGATGTCATTGGGCACACTGACCGAGAGAAATGACATGACTACCTATTAAATGGGACAACTAATTCATAGATGGAGCTACTAGTTCCGAAATTATGAATGAGTTCCGTTTTGCCCACAGGGTCCGTTTTGCCTTCCGTTCCCCTACTTAGGTACTGTGAATTGGTTCCATAGTGGCTCATGGATAAAGTCTTTGACTGTAGGTACCTACTATTTATCTCAAAGCTTATGAAATTCAGTTTATATTAATAACTTTTAACACCCACCACGCACACGAAACGCACCATAGTCAAATATATCACTATTTTACGTTTCGTTTAGCTTTTGGTTCCTTCCGTATAAAGGTCATTATAGGTCCAAAAAAGCTCTAAATTACACATTGTTCGGTCATCGATTTTTTTTCGTGCGAAATCTTCGTTTCGCTGAGCTAAGTTCGAGAAAAGAAAATTTAAATAATCTTTGAACTTGTGGACGTAGCCATAGCAGCTGGACATGAGTGAACTTATGCTTATTCATACATACATACATACAATCACGCCTATGTTCCCAAATGTGGTAGGCAGAGCACACGAAACGTGACATAGACAAAACCATGATTATGAGCACTTCATGCTTTGCAGCCACTTCTAGCATAGGTAATTTTAGGTTTGAAAACAGATGGAAGAGGTTGTACACTAGGATGCAAAATTGCACGGATAGCTTAGAGGCGGCAATCGTTTGGCGTTAGAAGCCGTGTTTCGATAACCATAACTATCGCACGGCGTAAACAGCTTCAAACGACTTTCATTTGGACTTGTCCATGCAATTTTGCATCCCGCTGTACATAATAATAATATCTAGTGATAGGTTGCTAGCCTGTCAGTCAGTCGTCAATCGTCATGTAATTAAATCATCGATAAAAACTGGCCTATTTTAATGTCAACTACATCCATTGACAGGATTTGTTTGTTGAAAACGTAAACCATTATAATATTTATTTACTCTTAGTGCTTTATCAGCAGCACTATCGTCTAACGCTCGGAATCACGATCGCTTTAAATTTGACAGGTCGGAACGAATCTCGATGTGAAATTTAAACAAATGGTATCGCGTGACGTCATGACAGTCGAACCCCATTCCCACGTTTCAAGCCAACTGAACGAATGATTTGTCTTACAAAACGTTATTTTTTTTAAATACCTCGATACACGTGTTCAGGGAACGCCTGGGGAGGATGTGGGACACACCAGACCTTTAACTTTAAGTGAGCGTTACCTAATGTATTTATTTATTTTGTCTTTTCTTTGTATTTATATTTTTTTTGTATTTGTATATCTACTTAGTATGTAAAGGTGTTATTGCTAATTTCCTTTTTCTTTTCTTTTTTTTCTTAATTGTAATGGTACGACATTTCACTATATTTATTATAGCCTCTCTTTTTGTCGGTCTCGGTAATTATTAATTAAGTTTTTCTCTCTGTCTCTCAAAGGTTGGCTGTAAGAGATCCCTTAAGGGATAAGACCGCCTTTATACTTACCATTTCGTCTGTCTATTGGGTTAGGGATAAAAAAATGAGAAATAACATTTTTATGGCAAGAACAGTTTCAAGTGTTTGAGATTACGAGTACTAAAATGAAATAATGGACTATAATAATAATAATAACTACCCACCCGCGATGTTAATATAGCTAAGTAAGTTTATGCAATAAATGTGTGCTCGCCTACTCCTCTCCTCCCCGTCGAGATCCACTCGCCAACCCCACAATTACCACCACCACACTCCGCTGACGAGACTTCATCATCAGAGCGACTCTATTTTTCACCAAATGATAATGTGATTCCATAAATTATTTAAATGGCGTAACTTTTAACTAAGCTTGAAAAAACAATATTTACCTATTACCTTTTTTGTTACCTTTAGTTGCAAATTCACATAGTTGCTCAGAGTATTTGTAAGGGGTTCTTTAATACGTCTATTAGTATGGCTGACAGGAGTAGCAAAAAAGTAACACAACGAACTTTAAAAGAAGAAAAATTCATGTTATGTCAAACTTGATGCAATGGGTAGCATAAAGATTACCGATTCTGAAAACTACCGCTTAGAAACTGGCATTCGAATGAAGAAACTGCATCGAAATTGGTCCATCTATTATATCGTCCCGTGTGGTGCCGAGTTAGAATAGCACCTCCCCCTTTCTTCCCGTGGGTGTTGTAAGAGTCGACTCTGGGAAAGGGTTAGTGTATTGTGGGCGATGGGCTAGCAACCTGTCACTGCAATATCACGTTTAACTATCTGATTACCCTGAAAATGCTAAACGTGGCACTGGATTTTTGAATTCATGTGCTCTGCCTACCCCTCTTGGGAATACAGGCGTGAGAATATGTATGTATGTATGTATTATATCGTCCATCAATCTTAACTTGGAGCCTAGCTGGTATATTTATTATAGTAACATCAGATTGCGTTCAAACTTTACACTGGTAAGTAGTCTCTAAAGGCAGTTTTATCTAAGTTGAATCAGACTAGGAGCCATGGTGCAGCCTCCCAGCGAGTTATTAAATTATACAACTTAAACAAGTTTTTTGAATGAGCTGGTTCGGCTTTTTAATAAAGCACTCGTGCATTGCTGATGGACAGATTTAAGATTCCCTTAATTCATTTTGGAAAACACGTTCTTAGGTACGAATTAAATACGTAAATTTTCATGTTAGAAACAGACCCCGGCATCTACCTGGCAAAGTATTAAGTAGTGTCCGACCGAAGGTACAATTTTGGCCGAAGCCGAAGCTGAAGCCGATTAATCGGCTTTCATGAAAACCTTCGGCCGAAGCCGAAGCCGAAGCCGAAGGTGTGTTGACCCAAAGAAATGAGAGAATTTGCTAATAGTAAAAAAAACAGCAGTAAATTTTCTGCAGTTTTCGCTTCGAAATCAAGTGTGATTATGTTGTTATGTTATGTTTTGTCAGTTATTTATAAGATTAACTTCAAGCAATGCGATCGGGTCGGCGAAACGCTGTTCTGCTAAGCGCTGCGCACTATTCGTCTCGCTCTGACATCGTTCGTTCAATTTCAAATCACAATTTGCAAACCTTCGGCTTCGGCCAAAGCTTCGGCCAAATTTTGGCCGAAGCCGAAGGTGGATTTTTTGGCCGAAGGTGGCCGAAGCCGAAGCCGAAGCCGAAGCTTCGGTCGGACACTAGTATTAAGTACTTAACTTACCCCCACTGTGAAAAACCACGCCAAGTTGAATGCACTGTACAAGAAATTTACAAAAGGATCGAGAAATGGTATACATTCCATACATACATACATACATCATGCCTGTATTCCCAAATGAGGTAGACAGAGCGCTTTTAGCATAATTTTTGGTTTAAACAAACACCGAAGAGATAGTAAGCAAACAAATTGTTAACAATTTTCAAAAATATAGGGACAAATAAATAACGATAATGCCAGGAATTCAAAACAATTGCAAAATAATTTTAAACAAAAAAAAACCGACTTCAAATTAGCTTTATCCTGAAAGGAAACTTCTGTTTATGTGCATATTTACTAGTGTCCGACCGAAACTTCGGCTTCGGCTTCGGCTTTGGCCACCTTCGGCCAAAAAAACCACCTTTTGGCCGAAGCTTTGGCCGAAGCCGAAGGTTTGCAAGTTGTGATTTGAAATTGAACAAACAATGCCAGAGCGTGACGGATAGTGCACAGCGGTTAGCAGGACAGCGTTTCGCCAGCCCGATCGCATTACTTCTTGCAGTTAATTATATAAATTACTGACAACACATTACATAACAACATAGTCACACTTGATTTAGAAGCGAAAACTGCACATAATTTACTGCCGTTTTTTTTACTATTTGTAAATTCTCGTATTTCTTATGGTCAACATGGGGTCAACACACCTTTGGCTTCGGCTTTGGCTTCGGCCGAAGGTTTTGATGAAAGCCGATTAATCGGCTTCGGCTTCGGCCAAAATTGTACCTTCGGTCGAACACTAATATTTACCAAAGGTCAAGTAGTAGCTCTCAGCAGATTCAAGGCTTTAGAAGGAATAGCTCTATCTGATTTAGAACCCTTTAAACTGTTAAG
>BHDV01035064.1:0-11716 GCA_005406045.1 Adoxophyes honmai
AGACTTTCGACCCTCTCTTGCTTTATTATATGTATAGATAGATATACGGAACGCCTGCATTCCCAAATGGAGTCTAGACGTGGCAGCGTGTCAAGCCAAGGTCAACCAAAGGAACTAGCTAGCCAGTGCCGAGTGTCATATTACACGAACCACTTGCTTGGTGTCACTTTTTCCTATAACTCAAAACCTCTTCAACGTAATCATAATACAACGTGTGTTCAATTGTAACCTGAAGGACATCCAGAAGCCCCAAACTCATGAAGCTAGCTCGAACAATAATGTAAAGATATGAAGGTCAAAAAGACGTAAATTTTAGCACTGACTATAGTATCTTAATCGAACCTACTTCCAGATGACCAAGAAGGATGAAATGTGGAATCCAGCTCGATATTTGTGTGTACCTAAGCGTAGAAAAAAGTCTAAAATTAAAAAAAAAAGTAAAAATAAGAGGGTTCCCATACATTTCTTTCCTAGAAATAAAGTTAGTAGAAAATGAAGTGGTGTCCCATACAAAAAACAGTTATAATTTTCTGATTCCCACAAAAAATATACATCCACCTATATTTTGTGTTCAAATCAGTCTCTAGGTCTAGAGTCTTGACAGTGAATAGTTTTGCCTGTTTCTCACGTTATCCTACTAATATTATAAATGTGAAAGTTTGTGAGTATGTTTGGATGTTTGTTACTCTTTTGCGCAAAAACTACTGAATGGATTTTAATGAAACTTTACAGTTAATGTAAGCTTATACATCAGAATAGCACATAGACTATAATTTATAAAAAAATTGTTTGAATCGTCCAAAATACGACGATACGTGTCAAGAAAGTTGGTAAAAAATTACCATCTGCTAGCTATTCTGCTAGCCAAAACTAAATAATTCTCTCTAACTAAATTCTCCCAGTAAAAAGCGAAATCTACGCGGACAAAGTCGCGGGTGGTCGCTAGTCTGATAATCTCAGTTCTGGTTTTACGTGGATCTGTGATCTCTCCACAGTAGAGCGTTGCAAACAGTAAGTCAGGGCAATTTGATATCAGAAATGTCACACCGGAACATCCCAATCTTGCATAGCTTAATTTCAACGATCGACATGCTGATATTTTAGCAGTGAATATGTAATAATACAATTTACAGATTCTTACTTACAAATACAAATTTATGAGTGCATTTGCATTCGTTACTGTTTCAAGTAGACACATAATATATGTGTGAGTAGAAAAACATCCAAAACTTTTATCTCCAGTATGGTTTCAGCGCATATGTAAGTAAAAATATACGGTATCTATCATTCTTGTATGGGTACGTCCCCTAACCCAATTCCAAAATATTCAATAAGGAAATCTTATTTTCGTGAATTAGGTGTCAATACACCTAATTCACGATAAATCCGTACCAATATATAAATGTGAAAGTGTGTTTGTTTGTTTGTTTGTCCGTCTTTCACGGCTAAACGGAGCGATGGGTTGACGTGATTTTTTAGGTAGAGATAGTTTAGGGCATGGAGAGTGACATAGGCTACTTTTTATCCCGGAAAAAATTGATGTTCCCGAGGGAAAACAAAAATATAGTTTGCTCGATAGATCGATATCGATCGATGATAGATCGATATCAATCGATGATCGATCGATAGATGATAGATCGATGGCGCTGTGTGTCGTTTGAAACGAGAAGTTTTCTTATACATAGTTGTGCTTTATACCGCAATATAACCGAGTTCCACGCGGGCGAAGCCGCGGGCGGAAAACTAGTAATTCAATAAATATGAATAAATAGGATTTAAATTAAACCATCGTTTAATAATATTGTACAACTGGTCCTATAATTACATCCTGTACTAATGAAATACAAGTTAGCAAACTGATTTCAAGCTGTATTCTGTGTTTTGGTCATAGGTATGTCATTCTTGTGTTGTAACCCTTTGAATTGAACTCTAGAGAATTTGCATTATTACACTACAATCCATTTTACTACCGGATGGCAAAGTTCTTCGTCCGTCAATCGGATTTACCATTATAAGTTATTTATTAAAAATATTATTAATTTATTACCAATAAAACATCGTATTGAAAATTAAAACAAAAGATGTACGAGTCAAATGAAAACCAAAGCAGCCAATAAAGTACCTAAATTCATTGCATAGACAGATTCAGTTTTTTGCTTTACTCTTAGGTACCTACATCGTCAACGAATTTACATTCAGGTATGTAATTTTCTAATTTTACGGGCGTTTTGACTACAACAGAAAAATTAACAAGTGAATACTTCGTAAAACCATAAACTTGGCTCAATTATGTAAACTAGTCCCATCTTCGGTTCTTTCTTTTAAATAATGAATTGTGTAATGTTCGACAACTGTGTTAATAATCGCTATTATTTTTATCAAATTTCAAAAACAAAAGAACAAGGTGCTCAGTCAAATCTATATGTTTCATCGACATTTCAATTAGATCACAATACAAGGGCAGCCGACAAAAATGTAGTTAGAAAGCGATAAAGAAATTAAATATAGCAATGAAAAACTTATCGCATTGAGTTGGACTGCAAAGATATCGGACAAATAGTCAAATATTTTACTTACATGTTTTTTTATAAATTTTGTGTGCACGTTATCATCTTTACACGAGTATAGGTACAGTCAGCTGCAGAGAAAAGTAACCCCCATCAATACTATTTTTCATTACTAGGGGGTTACTCTTCTCTGCAGCTGTCCGTACATAGGTACATTACTTAATATCCGCGTACAGACGAACCAAATTTATTCCCAACCCACCGCAGAATGTTTATCATAATAAATATTTAGGACTTATGAAATACTAGCTTCGCCCGCATGGAATTCGGTTATATTGCGGTATAAACAGAACATTTTCTCGGGAACAACATTTTTTCCGGGATAAAAAGTACCCTATTATTTAATCCGGACTTCTATCTTTACGTGTATTTCAAAGCAATCGGTTCAGTACTTACGGCGTGCAAGCGGAACAAACAAACAAACAAACTCACTTTCCGATTTATAGTATTAGTAAGGATGAGAGATTAGATCTTTTCCCCAAACTCGTCAGTTCCGCGTAGCATTAGTTCCATTCGCATTTTTCCCCACTCAGATTTTTACTCATTCGACGTTTTTATCATTCATAGGTATTGCCAATAGTCATAATTATTCAATTGTATATTTGCTCAATCAGTTTTTTTATTATTCCTGAATTTTACCAGGGTCCTCATTTCCTAATAGCGAATTTACTCAATGAGTTTTTATTACTATTCGCGATTTTTACCAGGGTCCTAATTTTCTAATAGCAAATTTACTCAATCCGTTTTTTTTATTATCTTAAGAATTCATGGTAAATGACCTTTAGAAAATATAATGTATGAAAAATATAAAAGTAGATATTTATATTCATATTTAAATATGTATTCGTTGGAACCATAGAAGATACTGGTATAACTTAATAATATCACGCAAGAAAGAAACGTGTTACGTAAAGCTACAGCTAATATTTTTTTATAATATCGCGTACAAAACCAGAAACGGAACAATATCGCGTAAGAAATTACAATATTACAAAAAATAACAACAGGAAAACTTTTGGTATGAGAACAACATCGCGTAAGAAATTAGAATATTGCAAAAAATAACGACAGAGAAATTTCCGGTATGGGAACAATATCGCATAAGAAATTAAAATATCGCGCGAAATGTCGGTTAGATATATTTGAGAATAGGAATGCAAGCGAATGACAAAAAAAAGTGAATAGGTAGAAAATCGAGTGGGGAAAAATGCGAATGGAACTAATGCTACGCGGAACTGACGAGTTTGGGGAAAAGATCTAATCTCTCGTAAGGATAAGGATTAGTAAGGATTTAGGAGCGAACGATGGCATGTTTCCAAGTTTCCTCCTTCCACGCTTTAAGTGGCTCTATCTCAAAATCATACAAGCAACTTCATCGTCACTGTTGCAGAATCATCGAAGCAGTTCTTACAATATGACTTTATCAATCAAGTCATCAAGGTGTCTAGCCACAACGGCGAGCGACAATCTGACGCCAAACGTAAACAAGCGCTACCCCAAAAGCATACTGTTCTTGAGTATATGTCTGTTCTTATGTATGGTTCAAAACATCGTAAATTGTAAGCAATCATATTACTCCAGATCACCAAATCTTAAGTACATATTGATGTGGACACCCCACACTGTTAGCCCATTGAGCTACTGGAAATTTGGTCAGGAAATATTCCTCGAAAAGCTATGTCCCTCCACTAATTGCTACCTCACCAGTCGGAGAGATTTCTTCAATGACGGTGACTTGAGAAGATTCGACGCTATTATCTTTAACGGACGTAACCTCAAAGATTACACGAGAAACGATATGCCTCAACAGAGGCCACTTTTCCAGAAGTACATTTTTTTAAACCTGGAATCTTCTGACAACCAACCGCTCTGCAACTCTCTCTTTGATGGTTTCTTCAACTGGACAGCAACGTACAAATTGAATTCTGACATACCTTTACCGTACATGCTTATAAGAAACAAGAATGGTGACGAAATAGGACCAAAGCTCGATATGCCTTGGTTGATGAAACAATCCGGACTCAATGAAACTTTGTTACAATCTTTTAACAATAAGACTAAGGCCGCCGCGTGGTTTGTTTCGCATTGCTACACTAGAAGTGAGCGGGAGAAATACGCTGAAAAACTAAAGACAGAGTTAAAGAAACTTAATTTGTCTTTGGACGTGTATGGAAGATGCGGCAAGTTCGTATGTCCGAGGAAGTCTGAAGAAGTTTGCGATAACCTGCTTAAGAGGAATTACTACTTCTATTTGTCGTTTGAGAACTCTTTCGCAGAAGACTATATCACGGAAAAGGTTATCACTGCGCTGCGGAACGACGTCATACCAATTCTTTACGGGGGAGCGAATTATTCCAGGTCGGTTTTCATTTACAATACCAAATAGTATCTTTTAAAGTTAGTTGTTCATGTCACTTACCATAAGTATGTACTTAACATTTTCTTTTTACAATAATCTGGTCACTCAGACTTTGTCAAGACAAAAAGTAATTTAGCTGTATACAAATGAAACTTTATTGGTTATAAAAGACTGGGCAATTTTTTTCAAAAATCCGGAAATAAATTCACAAGGGATTTCAGACACGCTTACACGACAGCTGATTGAAATATTTACGGTCAATTTCCGGCCACTTTGTATACAAACAGTAGGCAGAGCACACAAAAGCTACATAGTCAGAGCCATTACTATTTCACACTTTATAGCCACTTTTGGATATATACATAGATAATCCTATAAATGCTTAAACCCATTTCCTTTAGTAGCCTCCACGGAATAAGGAGAACGGCCTTACTCTCTTTTTGCAGATATCTGCCGCCTGGTTCTTACATTGATGCTAGAAAATTCGAGCATAAAGAACTGGCGTCGCTCATGGCAACGCTCACCAGGAGCCCAGAAGCTTATAAGAGTTTCTTCAAGTGGAAGAACTACTACACCTACTATGTACCTGACTATGTCTGCAGCCTATGCGGGGCTCTCAACAACCAAACCATGATGAACTCACATAGTGAATACAGAGAGTTTAGAATGTGGTGGAATCCAGATTACAAGACACGCTGTAAAAATGACGCCTGGGGATCGTAGGACCTTTTAAATAGAAATAAAAATGCTTAAGAGCGAGTACGTACATGCTCAGTCCGTGCGCGCTGCGTCCACACTTATGAAATGCTCCTTTCATGATACATTGCATGTTACGTTGCATCAGTCTGTTCCGTACCCGCCTACGTCTGTACGTCAGTGCTTAATGCGGTGATTCCCAAAGTGGTCCAGGAAACCTAGGGGTCCGTGGGAGAGTTGACGGGGGTCCACGCTGGTATAAAAATAGTTGTATTTAGGAATTTGGTACAAATGTACCAGCAGGGGGTTCACTGGACAGTTCACTGTGGCACTGGATTTTCAAATTCATGTGCTCTGCCTACCCCTCTTGGGAATACAGGCGTGAGAATATGTATGTATGTATGTATGTATGATTAGACTAAAGTAAAACCGTGGGGCACGTCAAATGTCTACAATCATCGATGGTCGAGAGCCAAATGCCCTAATATCTCGTGACACTACAAAACGAACATTCTAATCGACCATTTTGTATTTTTTTTTATACGAGCTCTCAAGGCAAATATTGTTTTCTGAAACTTTTAGCTTCCTATCCTTGTTATTATCAGAGATATGTTTTTTTGAAAATTTGCAAAATATCCGGATTTTGCCGCTTCGGCTAATGCGATTCACGTGATTCTTTGGGAAATTAATAAACATAATAATGACTCACATATTATTTAAATAATATTGAATACTGCCAAATAAAATCTTGGAGAAATGTAAGGAATAAAACTTCAGATTTTTTTATTGCTTTCTGGAAGAGCGAAACCAACAGTTCTTCTTTATGTGATTGCTTATATAAAGGGCTACCATATCTATATATTTTTTTCAAAATAATCCAATTAGTACCTACTTCATACTAAAAGTACAAAAGTCAAGGATGAGGTATGGCCTTATTTACCAGATAATTTAGTTGCAAAAGAGATTAGTTATGCACATATACTTTTATCAGAATTAAATATCAAAAACTAAGTGGAAAAGGTATGTAGTATGGAAATAACAATAAAACTTATAAATAACTTATATTAAAAACAAACTTAACTAGAACTAAAATTAAATCTAAAACTAATGCACATTGCTTCTTTATCATTCAAATTATAGGTACTGGCTGATAGAATAAACGTAAAGGTGTGCTGAAAGTGGCTACGAACCACCAAATAGTCATAGTTTCGACTATGTATCATTTCGTGTGCTCTGCCTACCCCATTGTTAGGAAATACAGGCGTGATGTATGTATGTTCAAAGAGTTCAAACCAATTTTGTATGGTACGAGAAGCTAATCATATCTAATAAAAATATTTTTACAGTTAAATTATTTTCTTTTTTTACAAGTTACAGGGGAGGACATACATTTACCACTTTGGAAGTGCCTGTTCAGTTCAGAAAAAATATGTATTAAAAACTTCAATATCATTTTTGAATACCCTTCAAAAAAGAAAAAAAAACCAGTTAGAATTTCCCTCAAAATATTCTTTTTTTTTCTATTTTTTGACATCTACTTACTTATCAAGTTTCAACAGTATAGTTCTTACGGTTTCGGAAAAATCTGGCTGTGACAAACGGACGGACAGGCATGACGAATCTAAAAGGTTCCATTTGCCATTTGTCTACGGAACTCTAATAAAAACAGATAAAAACGCATCATACAGCGCGGAAATGACGCCATCAACACGATAGGCGCAAGAGCATTCTATTGTTCATTTTATTTCAAATAATAGAACGCATGCGCGGTACGGCCAAAAAATGTGTACTAAAATGGCCAAACTAAATATTATAAGAAAAAGTGCACCGAACGTAACTATAACATAATATATCGTGCTGAATAATTAGGCGCTAATAATTTCAAGGTATGTAACCAATTCTATCACCACGTCTTCCTAGGCGACAGACTAGAAACCTGTCACTGTTGTACCTATTAAGCCCGTCACAGACTACGCACATACGATAATATTTTATCTGCGTATAAATGACATTTTTCCATAAGTCGGTGTCAAAAGATACCTGACGGTAAATCTGCGCAGTGTGTGTTAGCTCATTGAATTGTATAGGGAGCGATATTGACAGATATAATGTTCTGTAACGGATATCTTACCGTATCTGCTTAATGTGTGACGGGCTTTAACGAACTTAAAAATATCCTAGACAGGGCTGCGACACGTTAAATTGGTTTTGAGTATGTAACGTTTCGTATGCTCTGCCTACCCTATTTGGGTACGCAGGTGTGATGTATGTGTGCATGTAACCAACACAATTTGTTTACCTAACTATTGCGTGATAATAATAATTTTCTTGTTTCGTACAAAAATTATAATGATCATAACCGTATAATAGTCATAGATGCATTACTTGCATTAGATGTTATTATATTGATATTATACAAAATAATTACTCCTCGAAGTAGGTATAACAAATAGCTGTTTTTTTTCAATCAGTAGTTATTTAAAGAAAAATGTAAACAACTAACCAAGCTTACTTCTGAACCATCCAGTAGAGCTATTGTCTAACGCACTAAACATCAAGATCAGTTTCACGGAAGAAAATTATCTAGATCTCAAGCGGTAAGCGTTTTCGTGTAAAAACTGGATTACGATTGTGAGAGCATTTTTAGAGCTTACCTAAGCAAAACCAGTTTTCTAGTAAATTATTCGTTCTATATGGTTTAAGTAAATCTCAAAATTCAAATCTGGCTATGGGCTTCGGTTGCGATGACAACAAAATGAATGATTTTTCAAATGTTTCAATTTCAAAGCGAGATTAGGTTTCAACTGTCAAATTGAAACCAATGTCGATTTTTATTGCGTTAGGCAATAGCCTTGCTGGTCTCATCTCATTTTTTAAAAGCATTATACTTGTTTCCCAGAACCTGAAATATGACTACGGAAATTTCATATCAACCATTAACGGAAGGCAATTCAGCGCTAAGAGGATGGAAATTCTACCTTAAAAGATTGCTGCTTGTAGTAGGTATATGCGCACTTACATACATATATCAACATCCCAAAGTTACTGTAACAACACCTGAAATAAAGACACCGTCGCTCAAATACATACTAATGTGGACACCTGACACTGTTGCTCCGTTCAGTTTTTGGAAAACTGGACAAAAAGTATTTCTCCAAAGCAAATGTCCCTTTACAAATTGCTATCTCACCAGCCAGAGAGACTTTTTCGGTGATAATATAACAAAATTCGATGCAATCGTCTTCAATGGTCGCAGTTTGAAGCATGTGAAGGCATCTGACACACCAAGAAATCGATCGCACCATCAGAAATACATTTTCGTAAACTTAGAATCTTCAGACAACCAACCAATTTGCGACCCAATACTAGACGAATTTTTTAATTGGACTGCAACGTATAAACTAAACTCTGATATAAATTTCTCTTACATACTTGTTAAGAACAAGAGTGAGGATGACGTAGGACCAAAAGAGAACATGGTTTGGGAAGAAGACATGGCAGAATACAATGAAACTCTTTTTAAAAATAAAACTAAGGCTGCCGCTTGGTTTGTTTCTCATTGCCACACTAGAAGCAAGCGGGAGAAATATGCTGAACAGCTTCAAAACGAACTCAAACACCTGAATTTGGTTTTAGATGTATACGGCAGGTGTGGAAACGTCAAGTGTCCAAGAAAATTAGAAGCCAAATGCGTAGAGCTGCTTAAGAATACTTACTTTTTCTACTTGTCATTTGAGAACTCTTTTTCTGAAGACTATATCACGGAAAAAGTGAAAAATGCGTTAGACGATGATGTCATACCTATTGTCTACGGGGGAGCTAATTATTCTAGGTATGTGTTCACTTATTTCAATATTAATAATAGGTATTGTCAAGTAATAAATGCTTATCTTCCCCACCCGATCATAACGGTCAACTAAAAAAAATATAGGTATGTATCGATTTAATCACCTCAAACATATATCGAGACCTTATTTCATTGTCTTAAGGCGGTTTGCGACATATTTTTGAAAATATATTCTTACACTTGACTATACCCTACAGCTAAATCTTAAATGCAGGAATGAAACTACGGTCCCAGTGACGTCACGATTCGCATAAGTACATACAAATATACATGCTAACAAAAACGCTACATAGACAAAACTAAGACTATTTCACGTTTCGTAGCCTTTTCTAGGTTTTAAGTTAAAAGGTACAATAGTGACAGGTTGCTAGCTTGTCACCTAAAGTCTACCTCAACCTTTTCCATGAATCACCTTTTATAATGTCTACGAAAGAAAATGGACCACCCGCAACGTCGTATTCTAAACCAAGCGTCATATTTTCCTAAATATCCAATTATTTTTAAGCGAGGTTTAAACATTTTTTGAATTTACTTACGCAGGTATCTGCCGCCTGGTTCTTACATTGATGCTAGAAAACACAAGCCTAAAGAACTGGCGTCGCTCATGGCACAGCTCACCAGGAGCCCAGAAGCCTACAACAAGTTCTTTAGTTGGAAGAACTACTATACTTACCACCGGCCACAACACGTCTGCAGGCTGTGTGCGGCCATGAACAACCAGAAAATGATGGACCAGCGAAGTGGATACAAGGAGTTTAGACGATGGTGGAATCCCGATTTTGTGCATCGATGTAAAGATAAATTGTGGGGTTCATGAGGCATACTCAGCATCTTAAGATCCCTGATGGTGTTGGCAGAGCTCACGATACGTGCCATGGACAAACCAATGGACTTCTAGGATAATTTTAGATTTAGAAACAGATGACAGTGATAATCTAATCCATCACCCAAACACAAGTCTAAAGAACTGGCGTCGCTCATGGCACAGCTCACCAGGAGCCCAGAAGCTTACAACAAGTTCTTTAGTTGGAAGAACTACTACACGTACCACCGGCCACCACACGTCTGCAGGCTGTGTGCGGCCCTGAACAACCAGACGATGATGGACCAGCGGAGTGGATACAAGGAGTTTAGACGATGGTGGAATCCCGATTTTGTGCATCGATGTAAAGATAAATTGTGGGGTTCATGAGGCATACTCAGCATCTTAAGATCCCAAACGGTGTTGGCAGAGCTCACGATACGTGCCATAGACAAATCAATGGACTTCTAGCATAATTTTAGATTTAAAAACAGATGACAGTGATATAAGTGACAAGTTTCTAACCTAAGGTATACCTAAACTTTTTTTTAATCCACGGAAGAAATGAAGAAGTGTTATTCTAATCCATCACCCAAACACAAGTCTAAAGAACTGGCGTCGCTCATGGCACAGCTCACCAGGAGCCCAGAAGCCTACAACAAGTTCTTTAGTTGGAAGAACTACTATACTTACCACCGGCCACAACACGTCTGCAGACTGTGTGCGGCCCTGAACAACCAGACGATGATGGACCAGCGGAGTGGCTACAAGGAGTTTAGACGATGGTGGAACCCCGATTTTGTGCATCGATGCAAAGATAAATCGTGGGGTTCATGAGGCATACTTAGCATCTTAAGATCCCTTAATGGTGTTGGCAGAGCTCACGATATGTGCCATGGACAAACCAATGGACTTCTAGGATAATTTAAGATTTAGAAACAGATGACAGTGATATAAGTGACAAGTTTCTAACCTAAGGTGTACCTAAACTTTTTTTTAATCCACGGAAGAAGTGAAGAAGTGTTATTCTAATCCAACACCAAAGAGAAACATAATAATGTAGGTATTTAAATTATTTATTTTTGTGTTTAGTGCGAGGACTAACGCATTCCTATTTTTTTAATAATAAGTGCTAAAGTTAATCTGTCTGTCTGTTACCTTTTAACGTTTCAACTGCTGAAATAAGCGTGACGAAATTGATTATGTAGATGTAGATAGTTGAAGTCCCGAGGTAGGACGTAGGCTATTTTCGAGCCCGAAAAAACAATTGGCTTTGTAAAAATAAGAGTCTAACTTGGAACTAGAAATAACTACCACAGAAGTGCCAATAGAGGTTCGTTTGCATTTAGAACATGTGATTTAAGTTACTTTGATTTTTAACCGACTTCGAAAAAAGGAGGTATTCAATTCGGCTGTATTTTTTTTTTTTTTTTTTTTTTTTTTTT
>BHDV01035064.1:20455-32320 GCA_005406045.1 Adoxophyes honmai
TAAGGTTTTTATTTGAATAAAAAAGGTAACACATAAAGTACCAAAAGAAATGTAAGTTTTCGTAACATGAACGTGATGGGTGTGCTCGTTTCTTGTCGCAAATGGATTGAATGTTAGGAGTAATTTTGGACAAATTTAACCTTAATTCTGACTCGCTATCAAATCGAATTCTGTATTCTGATATTTCTGATCTTGTCGCGAACCCCCTGCTGTCGAATGGCGAACCCCTAGGGGTTCGCGTACCCCACTTTGAGAAACCCGGGCCTAAAGCATACCTACACCTTAGTTACCTCTTACGACAATCCTCGGAAGAAATGGAGTAGGGTTATTCTAATCCGACACTACACAGATAAGTATACATATAAGTTAAATTTTCTATAGATACTACAAATAGAAATAGAAGTAGAAACTGTGCAGGGTTCAAATCATAATATGAAACGTAATCGGGTTGTGATACACGCAAGACAGCGAACAATACAATTACTGTCTACTTTGTTGCATGCCCATCATTGCATTTTAAAAGGAGTATACGGCATTTGTGTGAGTGAAAAATACGAAGTCTATTATGAACAAGAATATTACGGTTAAGGTTAAAATCATCCCGTGTGGTGCCGGGTTAGAATAGCACCTCCCCCTTTCTTCCCGTGGGTGTCGTAAGAGTCGACTCTGGGAAAGGGTTAGTGTAATGTGGGCGATGGGCTAGCAACCTGTCAACGCAATATTATCACGTTTAACCATCTGGTTACCCTGAATTTGCTAAAAGTGGCACTGGATTTCTATTCTGAGTTTTAGAGAATCTCTTTAGTTTTGCTTCAGTTAAAGGTAATCCAACAATTTTACACAACTCCATTTTGTAACAAGCCTGGCACATACAACATCGGTTTGAATTTGTTAGTTGAAACCTATTTTCACTTTGCAATTGAAACTTTTGGCATCACACAACGTCATCGCAACCGAAGCCCAAACTCATATTTGAATTTTGACGTTTAACCCGAATTCTACGAATGATTTACTGAAAATTTGTTTTGCGTAAGCTCTAAAAATGCTCTCACAATCGTAATCCATTTTTGACACGAAAACACTTTGCCACGAGGCTTAGAATCTAGATCGTTTTCCTCCGTGTAACCGTGTTTTTATTATTGCAAGCTTTTTATTTAACTTCACTTTTATATGCAAGTAAGTATGTTTGTATGTTTACAAATCTTGCAAGGAAGATTTGAACCACTTCCAATAAACCGATTGAGCCGAAACTTGGTATACCTACGTAACATGGATGACGGCCGGATAGCCCAGCGGTTAGAGAATCTGACTGTGAAGCTTAAGGTCCCGGGTTCGATCCCCGGTCGGGGCAGATGTTTGTATGATGAACACGAATGTTTGCTTTCGAGTCTTGGATGTCGATCTATATACTATAAGTAAGTTTATCCGTTGTCTAGTACCGATAACACAGGCATTAAATTGCCTACTTTGGGACTAGGTGATTGGTGTAAATATAGTCCAGTAAAAAAAAAATAGAATACTCCGGTAGTAGACTTCCAGTGGTCCAGCCGGGACTGTCTCCGATGGAGGGAACTCTTCAACGGTTGGTCTGATTGATTGGTGCACATAATCTAGGGTGGATGACAATGAAGTACATTTGGCAAAAAGTACAGTTGGCGGAAAAAGATGTATCAAATTTTTTATTGGCAAGCTTATTAGCGCATTAGGGTCTCACCACCTATTAGTCGACGACTTTCCGGCAAAACGCGTACGGAAAAAGCTTTATGTCAACGCAATAAGAGCGAGCAAGACGTCAATCGGCTCATTTCGTATGGTCTAAGGGTTGCCGAGCCGATTGATGCCTTGTTCGCTCTTATTGCGTTGAAATAAAGCTTTTTCCGTCCGCGTTTTGCCGAAAAGGCGTCGACTAATGTGAAGAGACTCTTAGACAATAGCCCTGCCCTGGCATCCCAACGAGTAACTTTGCGTTACTCAACGAAAGATCCCCATCCATCTAGTCTCAGTAATTACAAGTCAATCAAGCGTGTTGTCGTTGTCGTCGGATTACGACGACGCGACGTGAGTGCCTTGCCGGCGCGCGGCTTAGCAGTGAGCCGGCGCTTACAAACATTAACGTTATGTTGCGAGGTATTAGCTGCTTAATCTTACGGTATGCTTCAGAGACAAGATGGCAACATGTCAGTTATAACACTTATAAACGTTGAACCGACTAAATTAACTGGCTCTCGCGACAAGCTTTTGTTTCTTTATTACTGTTGAACATTTAAAAAAGTTTTTTTTCCTTTTTGGTCCATTAAATGAACGGTTATTCGAACTACTGCTTCACGAGTCGAGAATCAATCTACCTATCTTATAACTTAAATTTAACTTACCTTAAAATTTAAATTATGCTAGAAGTAGCTACGAGACGTTGGTTAATCATAATTTTGACAATGTAGCAAGTCGCGTGCTCTGCCTACTCCATTCGGAAATACAGCCGGCTCAGCATAGCAAACGCGAGTAAAATATAATATATAATGCGCTCGAGATAGACTATACCTGTCACTGTCTAACTAGAGACGTCGAAAAGTGAAGTTGTGAGTGAGATAGTCTATTCCGCGCACGTGTTCTCTCGCATATTGCTCTGTTAAGCCTACATGCGTGTTGTATTGTATGTATGATGATTGATGATTTATTAATCGTCATCATCAGTCTATACACGTCCCACTGCAGGGCACAAACCTCCTCTCAGTATGAAAGCGCTTGGGCTATAGTTCCCATGCGGGCCCAGTGCGGATTGGGAACTTCACACACAACGTTGAATTACTTCGTCGCTGTATGTAAGTTTCCTCACGATTTTTCCCTTCACCGAATAGCTCGTGATAAATATCAAATTCAATATCGCACATAAATTCCGAAAAATTCAGAGAGAGCCCGGGGTTTGAACCTACGACCCTGTTTGAGAGGCCACAGGTCGAACCGCTGGGCTACCCGGATTTATTTAGGGTATGTTCAAACTAAAAGTTATATAAATTAGAGTAAGTGAGTAGTGTTAAGTGTACAGTGGGCGCCACTTGAAGACATAAAGGTAGCGCCGCGTGCGAGCTATGTTAGCGTCGAGGGCTACTTTACCCGGTGCCACGGACTACAGACACGTTGGGAGATGCTACAGCGCCCTAGCGCCACCTATCGCTGAGTGAACTTCTATAAACGTCATAATCGTTAACTGTCAAAAAATGTTTCACATCGTGCTAACGAAGTTGCGTCAGTTTATATGAGAGACAACTTTTACATTTCTCATTTTTATGTTAGTAAGTATGACTGTCGATCAGCAAATGCAATTGTTCAAAAAATTTCCAAAAGTCTGAATCTTTCTTCAAAAACGTTGACAACATTTTGATTGGACATCCAATCTGTGTAAAATTTAGCTTTCCAAAACTGATCCCATTACATCAGTTCACTTTTTCAGCGTCCGCTTACCTGATTAATAAATTTACATACGTACAGCAAAAAATCAACCTACAAAAGAAGGAAAAACAGTTAAACAAATTTGATTACGTTTGTATCACGTTGAAATTTTATTTTAGACTTACAAAGTTTTGCCTGTCACAAAACATACACATACAGTCACGAACCGGGATTGTTGAGCCCCCTGCCACTGTTCGCAATTTAGACGTGTAATAATGACCGATGTGACGGACTAGATGTCAGCTATTGGATTAGTATTACACGACCAAGTTACAAACATAGGCAAGTGGCTCAACAATCCCTGTTCGCGATGGTACATCACACCTGGAGGCTTAGCACGGCAGCACGCTCTTGTCGCTTTGCGGGCGGGATAGTCTACCCGTCCTTTTCGGACATCTCTAATTAGACAGTGACAGGTAAAATCTATCTCGCGCGTATCTACTTGCGCCCTATCGTGCTAAGGCGGCTGACGTGAGAAACAAAACAAATCATTCTCAAAACCTTCTCCGTAGCTGCCTCGCTCCATGGCACCCCTGGTGCTAATAAAAAGCACCCGCGCACTTGTCACCTCGCGCCCAGGGCCAGCTTTATGAAGCCCCACATAAATTACCATGTATTCAATAACACGCAGAGTTTTACGACAGTTGACTCGGCACATTTGCTGTGTAATGAGAAATTAGGGCACTCATATGTGTCGGTAACTTAAACATGACGCCGGACCCATTGACACTGACACTGTAGCGTGTCCACACTAAGCAGATGTGATAAGATTATCTGAACGGATATCTGTCAAAGTGAAATAAACGGAACTACTCACGTTCTTTATACCGAGATGAGCTCGACATGTTTCGGGTCAATCTGTGACCCATCATCTGGAGTTACGCGCCATGGCAGCGGATAGACGCGCACTCGTCTAACATGTTAACATGTAAACATATACATGGATTTGCGTATGTAGCGTGTCCTGTGCCTGTGCCTACCCCATTTGGAAAAACAGGCGTGATGTATGTGTCCTGTAACTGTAATTGTGTCTTCACCTGCAAACCATCCCTATCAGAACGTCTAGTCAGTACGTCTAGTGTGTTCAAAACGAACATGCAGTCGATAACGATTTCGTTAGCGAGTAATCGCCAAATTGTTGGAATCTGAGACAGCACCGCCAGCCGAACGTTTGCACAACTGCCGCGGTCGACACGTCTCCATACAATTCTGCGTTAATTCGCAAACGAAATCGTTATCGACTCCATGATCGTTTTCAACACACTGTGCGTTCCGAACGAGGCAGACAAACGACTCCGCGAAACAATACACTTAGGGAGATCGATGCCCGCTACATGCGAGGGTCGTGATAGATCGTGCTATTCTACAAGCCTGAAACAACCAAGAGATTTGGTTAGACCAAATTACTTACTTTTTTATATCGCATGTTTAGAAAATTATAGTTAAATTCCCTACCCAACTCATGATTGCAATTTCTATACAGCTGCAATCCTTGACGTTGCCCGGTTTATTGACTACGTACAGATAAACATTCAATTTGCTTGCATAGCGGCAGAAAGCGAACTGCATTCGCTTGTGAAATGCATCTATGAGTTGCACTTAGTATTTTAGGCACGTACTAGCACGGCAGTCTGCAAGGTTATGTTATGCGGTAAAGCTGCATAACGAAACATAGAGTTTACCTATTTCCACGAGAATTGAATGTTGTAATGGCTGCGGCATTTTGACATTCACTCGTGTTTAGGATTATTTATTCTAGTCTGGCAACAAACCGCAACCTGTATCATACAATAATTCATTCATACATTCCCCAAACTTTATTCCATTCATTCCATTATCCTACATCACTCTTCCAAAGAATGCTGGCGAGCGTACATGTTCTACCGTTAAATTTAGTAAAATCCATAGATCCCAGTTTTTCCTGGTCTGTTCCTGATTTTTAATCATATTTCCTTGAGACAAACTGACGGACAAGGTGTAAAGAATATACAGGGTGGAAAGTTTCAATGGGCCCTGGAGGGAAACTACTCTAAATCCTTTAGTTAGCTAATTTTACTGAAAGGAAACATTCCTTTATTTTTAAAGAGTAACAAAACTGCATTAAAATATTTTTAAAATTTTGCTTGTCTCAACCGGGAATCGAACCAACTGAAAATTAAAAAAAAAAAATTTGCTGGTTTATTACACAAATCGGTAGGACTTTTGTTTATGATAAAATTTGTGTAACAAACATTGTGTCTAACACTTAGATAAGTACGAGATATCCATGAAATTGAATATTTATTAACATGTTTTTTTACCAATGCCTAGTACTGCAGCGCTATTGTAAAACACACCAAAATTCTAAATCATGTTTAATTCGACAGTTTTAGTGTCAGTTCGCTTTGAAATTTATCAATTTTGAAGCGATTTCTGAAATCAACTGTCAAATTAAACACGATTTAGATTTTTGGTGCGTTAGACAATAGCGCTGCAGTACTAGGCATTGTTAAAAAAACATGTAATAAATATTCAATTTCATGGATATCTCGTACTTATCTAAGTGTAAGACCAAATGTTTCTTAGACAAATTTTATCCTAAACATTAGTCCTACCGATTTGCATAATAAACCGCATTTTTTTTTTTTAATTTTTGTTGGTTCGATTCCCGGTTGAGACAAGCAAAATTTTAAAAATCTTTTAATGCTGATTTGTTTCTTTTTAAAAATGAAGGAATGTTTCCTTTCAGCAAAATGAGCTAACTAAAAGATTTAGAGTAGTTTCCCTCCAGGGCCCATTGAAACTTTCCACCCTGTATATCTGGAAGAAGCAAGTATTCAGCGGCGCCGCTCAACGACCCACGGCAATTAATTCTACACACCTGACACTGGACTTGAGGTAGCTACCACCATCTTTATTTCTTTATTCCTGTCGTTTTTCTTCCTGTTCCTAACAACTCGTTCAATTCATTCATTCTCCTTTTAATTATTGAAATTCTAAAATAGTGCAGTTCCTCCACTATCGACAGTTAACGATAAATTAAATTTAGTGTAATTTTTTGTAAGTCTTGTCACTAAAACTAAATATAACTAAGCAATTACTTTAGCACATCGAACTTTTGACTTTGCCATTACTTTCATTTATTTCATACAAATTATTTCGCACGTTCAGTCAAGGAAATTGATGCCTGTGGCACTTTGAACCTTTTCATAATGAGTTTCATATTGCTTTGATTAGTAGATGCTTTGAGAGTAGTATGGCATGTCACAGTGACATTTCTTGTAAAAAGGTACAAAGTGGCACAGTTATCAAATTCTTTGAATGTACTATCGAACCAACTGATTCCTGAACCACCGCAGAACGTTGTCACAATAAACGTAATAAAGATTTCCTTTGTCAAGCAATGCAAAGTCACTATGACGTTCACTGTGAATAGGTTCTATTGTGGGTCAGGAATTAATTGGTTCGATGGTACATACACCGGTAATGTCAGAGTGATGGAATTGCAGCGTCCTAGCGCCGCCTATCGTGGAGTATTAGAACTTCTAAAAACGTCATCTACATCATCAACTGTCAGAAATGAAATGAAAAGAAATGGTATCCTACATGTGTCTAACGAAGTTTTGACGTTCAGTTGCATAAATACAACTTCAAACTGTCTATGGATTTCTGTTCCCAGGTATCTGCCTGGAGAGAGATTTCTGTATTGGAGACATTGGAGTCTTTCTTCTCACACTAAAGCATAGGAATCTGGGAAAATAAACCGTCTAGAACCGAACTAAATCAATTAACCAGGTGTAAATTAAATTGAAGTTAAATTAAACATTGTATATTGTACTTAATTAATTAATTGGGCCAATCAACTATTTTGTGTTGTTATTCTGTCCCGTAAGTCAGGGGACAACTGTGATAGAGTTGCTTAGAAAAAGGTTGTAATTTAGCTCCCATTCTATGCTCAGGAGATGCGCCATAAAGAAATGCGTACAACTGTAAAAAAAATCTTAACTTATAGTGGATTATATTCTAGAAAATCACAATTTTACTCGGTTAGTCAGGAGACGTAACCATGGCAACCAGGGACATAAAATAGGTGATTGACCCAATTAAATAATAATAATTGATTAAATGTTGGTGAAAGTCACTGGCGACCTCCGATCAAAACCTTATTCGAAGAACACTATAAGAAAACATTTTAGTCAACGCCTTTTCGGCAAAACGCGGACGGAAAAGCTTTATTTAAACCCAATAAGAGCGAACAAGGCGTCAATCGGCTCGTTTCGTATGGTCTGTGGGTAGCCGAGCCGATTGACGCCTTGTTCGGTCTTATTGCATGCCCTACGATCCCCAGACGTTACTTTTACAGCGTTTCTTGTAATCTGGATTCCACCACATTCTAAACTCTCTGTATTCACTATGTGAGTTCATCATGGTTTGGTTGTTGAGAGCCGCGCATAGTCTGCAGACATAGTCAGGTTTATTGTAGGTGTAGTAGTTCTTCCATTTAAAGTAACTCTTATAAGCTTCTGGGCTCCTGGTGAGCTGTGCCATGAGCGACGCCAGTTCTTTAGGCTCGTATTTTCTAGCATCAATGTAAGAACCAGGCGGCAGAAATCTGCAAAAAGAGAGTAAGGCCGTTTAATTTTCTTTTTGTTGGTTCTGACTATGTAACTTTTGTGTGCTCTGCCTATTGTTTGCATACAGGGTCGGAAATCGACCGTAAATATTTTAACCAGTGGTCGGATAAACGCGTCTGAAAACCCTTGTGAAGTTTTTTTCCCGTAATGTTATAAAAAACATACAAAAATCTGAAAATATTGCCCAGTCTTTACAACCAATAAAGTTTCATTTGTATACAGCAAAATTACTTATTGTCTTGATAAAGTCTGAATAACCAGATTAACCTTAAAAGAGAATGTTAAGTATGAAATACTTATGGTAAGTGACAACCTAACTTTAATGCTATTCAGTGTTGTAAATTAAAACCGACCTGGTATAATTCGCTCCTCCGTAAAGAACCGGTATGACGTCGTTCCGCAGCGCAGTGATAACCTTTTCCGTGATATAGTCTTCTGCAAAGGAGTTCTCAAACGACAAATAGAAGTAGTAATTGCTCTTAAGCAGGTTATCGCAAACTTCTTCAGACTTCCTCGGACATACGAACTTGCCGCATCTTCCATACACGTCTAAAGTCAAATTAAGTTTTTTCAACTCTGTCTTTAGTTTCTCAGCGTATTTCTCCCGCTCACTTCTAGTGTAGCAATGTGAAACAAACCACGCGGCAGCCTTAGTCTTATTGTTAAAATATTGTAACAAAGTTTCATTGAGTCCGGATTGGTTCACCACCCAAGGCATGTCGAGCTTTGGTCCTATTTCGTCACCATTCTTGTTTCTTATAAGCATGTACGGGAAAGGTATGTCAGAATTCAATTTGTACGTTGCTGTCCAGTTGAAGAAACCATCAAAGAGAGAGTTGCAGATCGGTTGGTTGTCAGAAGATTCCAGGTTTAAAAAAATGTACTTCTGGAAAAATGTCCTCTGTTGTGGCATAGCGTTTCCCTTGGCATATTTAAGGTTACGTCCGTTAAAGATGATAGCGTCGAATCTTCTCAAGTCACCGTCATCGAAGAAATCTCTCCGACTGGTGAGGTAGCAATTAGTGAAGGGACATCGCTTTTCGAGGAATATTTCCTGACCAGATTTCCAGTAGCTCAATGGGCTAACAGTGTGGGATGTCCACATCAAAATGTACTTAAGATCTGATGATCTGGAGTAATATGACTGCTTACAATTTACGATGTTTGGAAACATACATAGGAACAGACATATACTCATAAACAGTATGCTTTTGAGGCAGGATTTGTTTAGGTTTGGCATTGGATTGTCGCTCGCCGCTGTGGGTAGACACCATGATGACTTGATTGATAAAATCATATTGTAAGAACTGCTTCGATGTTTCTGTAACAGTGACGATCAAGTTGGTAGTGTGATTTTCAAATAGAGCCACCTAATGCGTGGAAGAAGGAAACTTTGAAACATGACATCGTTCGCTCCTAAATATTTCTTAAGTCATAAGTATTTATTATGATAAACATTCTGCGGTGGGTTGGGAATGAATTGGTCCTAATGTACCTATACTCGTGTAAAGATGATAACATGCACATATATAAAAAAAACATGTAAGTAAAATTTTGGACTATTTGCCCGATATCTTTGCGGACCAACTCAATGCGATAAGTTTTTCGTTGCTATATTTAATTTCTTTATCGCTTTCTAACTACATTTTTGTCGAGTGCCCTTGTATTGTCATCTAATTGAAATATCGATGAAACATAGATTTGACTGAGCACCTTGTTCTTTTGTTTTTGAAATTTGATAAAAATAATAGCGATTATTAACATAGTTGTCGGAACATTTCACACAATTCAATATCTTAAAGAAAGAATCGAAGATGGGAATGGGATTACCATAATTGAGCCAAGTTTATGGTTTTACGATGTATTCACTTGTAAATTTTTCAGTTTTAGTCGAAATGCCAGTAAAATTACGTACCTGAATGTAAATTCGTTGACGATGTAGGTACCTAAGAGTAATGCACAAAACTGAATCTGTTTATGCAAAGAATTTAGGTACTTTTTACGGAATTTTTGTTACTGGCTTCTTGGTTGACATATCTGTCGACTCGTACGTCTTTTGTTTTAATTTTTAATACGATATTTTATGGGTAATCATATTTTTACAAATAACTTTTAACGGTAAATCCGTTACACGGACGAAGAACTTAGCCATCCAGTAATAAATTGGATTGTAGTGTGATAAAGTAAATTCTCTTGAGGTCAAAGGTTATGAATAACATATGAACAAAACACAGAATACAACTTCAAATCAGTTTGCTAACTTCTATTTCATTAGTACAAGATATAATTAAAGGACCAGTTGAACACTATTACTAAACGATGGTTTAAATCCTATTTTATTATTATTACACCTAGTTCACGAAAGTAAGATTTCCTTTTTCAATATTTTGTAATTGGGTTGGGGGACGTACCCATAGAAGAATAATAAATACCGGATATGTTTACTTACCTATGCGCGGAAACCATACACAGGAGATAAAAGGTTTGCTTATTTTTCTACTCACACATTTATTATATGAATCTACTTGAAACAGTCACAAATGCAAATGCACTCATAAATTTAGGATTTGTGAGTATCTGTGAATCCTTCACGCTCAAACACAATATTGTCAGCACTGCAGCTTCGTCGTATACAAACATATTTATTCACTGCTAAAATATCAAAAGGAATAGGCTCATAAAACGTTCAACGGATACAACCATTATTATTTCACTTTTCGTAGCTACCTTTGACACGATGCGTAAATAATATCGATATTGAAGACACGTTTTTCATTTTTAATTAAAAAATCAATAAAAGTGAAGAGCAGCGTGTCGATCGTTGAAATTAAGCTATGCAAGATTGGGATATTTTTGGTGTGACATGTCTGATTTCAAATTGCCCTGACTTACTATTTGCAATGCTCTACTGTGGAGAGATAACCGATCCGCGTAAAAACCAGAACTGAGATAAATATAGCAGATAACGTGAGAAACAGGCAAAACTATTCGCTGTAAAGCTCTGTAAAGACTCTAGAGACTGATTTGAACACAACATAATTAGGTGGATGTGTATTTTTTTTATGGGAATCAGAAAATTATAACTGATTTTTTTGTATGGGACACCACTTCATTTTCTACTTAACTTTATTTTTAGAAAAGAAATGTATGGGGAACCCCTTATTTTTACTTTTTGTAATTTTAGATTTTTTCCTACGCTTACACACAAATGCTGCGCTGGATTCCAAAGATCCTTCTAGATCATCTGGAAGTAGGTAGGTTTAATTAAGGTACTATAGTAAGTGCTATTTATGTCTTTTTGACTTTCATACCTTTATAATTGTTTGAGCTAGCTTCATGAATTTGGGGCTTCTAGATGTCCTTCTGGTTATAATTGAACACACATAGTTTTTTGTTAACGTCAAAGATGTTTTGAGCTATAGAAGGAAGTGACATCAAGTGGTTCGTGCATAGATTTGTGCAAAAATAATACATTAACAAGGTTAAAAAAGGATGGAATATCGTATTTTCGGTAAGTATTTCCTAATAGATTAATATTATAATGCATTCGTAGCTAAATCTACCTTCTAACACACAAAAAGTTAATATTCAAATCAAATATCTGTTTCTTGAGGTTACGCGACTGTCCTTTTCCCTCGCGTGACACTGGCAATGCGTCGAAAGAGACGAACAATTTCATAATGCTGAACAGAGGCAAATCTAAAATAATGGAGTCGGTTGTTTTTTTTTTATGTTGATATGGATTGTTCATTGATAGTTAAGTATGATCTAACCAAAGCTGCAGTACAGAAGTATGTTGATGTAC
>BHDV01035064.1:38726-63269 GCA_005406045.1 Adoxophyes honmai
GTGAATGTGCTAATTCAATCGGTAAAGAGAAGAATAAACATTATTTTCATTCAACTCCGCCTTTTTACTGATTCCGTTCACAATACTCTCCAATTGTTTTAGTTGACCGACAGAGCAAATCACTTCCAGCTCGTGTCCGTTCATATTTCCAGCTGAGCTGTCGCGCGAATCGACAATTATTGCCTGTCGAATGGTGACGGGGACTATTACTCGAAACTGTGACAGCTGCACTCACTGCATATTTAATGACTAACTCTAGCCCGCGACTTCGGCTGCGCTGCAATAATTATTTAGTTACGATGAAGCGACTTTTTAGCCGATAAATTAGAAAATATTTCATGAATTTTAACGAAAAATCTTCGTACTGAATATCATTTGAATAACTCTTCAAAAACGGCAAAAGTTGCATACCAACTTTGCACCCCCGTTTTAGCCCCTTAGGAATTTTCAAAGATTATTTCATTGCTCTGCTTCGTTATAAAATAACTTTAACTATAACGATATAGATAAAATTTAGGCGATGGCATCCTGTAACAATTGTACCGCTTCTATCTAATTGAAAACCTACGAATATGCCTTAAATGGCTGCAAACATACATACATACAATCACACCCCTGTTCCCAAATAGGGTAGGCAGAGCATACTAAACGTGACATAGACTAAACCTTGATTATGACTATATCATGCTTTGCAGCCACTTCTAGCAAAGGTTTAGGTTTGCAATGATGGAAGAAGTAGAATAGTGACAGGTTGCTAGCCTGTCGCCTAAAGCATACCAAAAGTCGCCTCTTACTTCATCCACGGAAGAAATGGAGAGCTGTTATTCTATCCCGACACCACACGGCAAGAAAAGTATGGCTGCGAAGAGTGAAAAAAATTAAAAAACTGGTAACTTTAGAAGTTTCTGACGTGATGTGATTTTGTAGTATATTTAAATCAGCATTGCACCCATGCGAGGCCGATGCGGACGCCAGTCGCATAATAAAATGCATAAATGGGTCATGAAGTCATGATAATTATTTATGTGACTTCTTTATAGTGTATACATTCTCTCTTCTGATGTCATTCGTAGGGCTCTAGTCAGCGTGCAAGTGCCGGCCGTTTTAGAACCCAGTGGCCTGGCTAGAGACGATGGCAAGAGGCCCGACGGAATGACATTGGTTCCTTGGCGGATGGATCGCCCCTTATGGTTCCTCTACATGATGGGCCATCATATAGAGGGCGTAGTGGCGTAGGCTGGCTTGTGGTGCGTACGATGCCGGCGGAATGGCCGCGGTGTCGGTTTTCGCCCACACATCAAAGGTGGTGGGCCAGAACAACTGAACATCGCCACTGTGTAGATCCTTTTCATCCATCGCATGGCCATTTTGCAGGACAAGCGCTGGCCCATCATGTAGAGGAGCCATTACAGTTGAGACTTTTAGGTACTTAAAAAAAGATGAACAAACTCGACAAAGTTAAAAATCACGTAAGGTTTGCGTTGCTACATTAAATACGACACTTTCTATTTTAGTCGCATTACATTCACCTTGTAATGCGACTAAAATCGAAAGTGTCGTATCTAATATAGCAACACATACCTTACGTGATTTTTGACTTTGTCGGGTTGACTTTGTTTGTTTACCTTTTTTTAAACACCTAAAAGTCTCAACTGTAGAATTAGATGCCACTTGTGTGGACACTCTTGCACCGACCCATCTTCAAGATATTTTATGGTCTTGTAATACATACATACATACATATTCTCACGCCTGTATTCCCAAGAGGGGTAGGCAGAGCACACATGAATTCAAAAATCCAGTGCCACGTGTAGCATTTTCAGGGTAATCAGATGGTTAAACGTGATATTGCAGTGACAGGTTGCTAGCCCATCGCCCACAATACACTAACTCTTTCCCAGAGTCGACTCTTACCACACCCACGGAAAGAAAGGGGAGGTGCTATTCTAACCCGGCACCACACGGGACATTAATATTTTTCGACTATTAAATCTTGATTGGCTGCTGCAAGATCTTTGGGTATCATAAGAATCATCGAGAAAATAAAGAAATAAATGTTTTTATATTGAACACATACATATGTATACAGCACGCTTGTATTCCTAAATGGGTAATCAGAGCACACGGAACACTATATAGACAACTCTGACTATTTCACGCTTCAAGGCCACTTCTCGCATATTCTTTTAGGCTCAATTCACACCAGAAGAGCGGCGAAGCGCGGCGTAGCGGAGCGCAACTTCAGTGTCATGAGAATTTCAACTTTATTTTCATTACAATAAGACTCATTATCGCATGAGAAACTCTAACGACGCGCGCATGCCCGCGGATCCGCGGGAATTCCAGCGCATTCCATAAACAAAGCCGTGCGACTGCGCGAACTGTCGCGGGAATGCCCGAGGATGCTCGAGTAGTCGCGACGGCCGCTGTCAATATGTCAGTATGTCAATATGTAAATTCCAGCGACTTCCTACGCATTCCAGCGGCTTCTCGAGCAGTCGCAGGAATCCTCGCGCATTCTCCACGGAGCGGGTCGCTGCGCTTCGCTGCCTTTCGCCGCTCTTCTGGTGTGAATTGAGCCTTAGGTTTTAAGTTAAGAGCTATAATAGTAACAGGTTGCTAGCCTGTCGTTCAAATGCCTTAACCTATTTCGTATTAACCATACAATTTAATTAAATATTCATAGGACAGGACAAACGTCAGTTGGGTCTATCTAGTTGTTTAAGCTCGAGTAAATACGTTCATTAAATTAAACACGGTTCATTAAATATTTATACGGCTATTGTAAAGGGTTCCGGCGTCAACAACCGGTCAGCCGACGGGAGCGACCAATCCAACAGGTGTCTGCTTTAGGCTGGATTCACAGCTGTCCGGGAGATCCGTACGGGCTGTTGCTACGGGCGCCCGGAGCGGAAGTATAAATGAGGATTGGTGCGCACGGGACCCGATCCGGGTCGCTGTGAAACGATGCTCAACTTCCTCATTTTGTGCTCCCGCTCCGGGCGCCTGTAGTAACAGCCCGTAAGAGTCCCCCGGACAGCTGTGAAATCAGCCTTACACTGCATCCTTACTTTTAGAGCCCGTTCCCACCGCGTCGGGCGTCGACCCGATTTTTAATCGGGTGTCGTAGCCGCAGTACATTTTATATGGAGCTGTTCACACACGCTCGACAATCGGATCCGACATAAAATGTCGGGCGTTCAGCGAGCCCGCACGCCGATAAAAAATCGTGGTGGGCGCGCTGTTCACATCAAATCGGATGTCGGGCCGACCCCGCCCGCGCCTCACCCTCTGTGCCACCCGCGCGTCGCGTTCGCGCATTCACATTGTCGTGGCCGGCAGCCGACTGGTGTGAATAGAGGCTACGACACCGATTAAAAATCGGGCCGACAGCCGGCCAGTGTGAACAGAGGCGCCGAGACCCGATTAAAAATCGTGCGGGCGTCCGACGCGGTGGGAACGAGCTCTTTACGTCACTGATTCGTTGATGCCGTCGCAATCCAAAATACGTCGCTCAACGAACGCCCTCTGTACACTACTAGACTATCCGCCAACCGCTGTTATGTAGTCAGGCTGTGACAGCAGTCAATCGCAAGGCGACTGATTATTGTTCTTTACAGTATGGCCCTGCGCAGACGACAGACTATCCGCGACGGACTTTTTAGTCTGTGAAAATAGAACCTATAGAATTACATGCAGTAACGCACACGATGCGCAAAAAGTCCGACGCACAATGCATAGAATCCTAGCAGACTTTTTGTGCGCCGCAGACTCGATCGCACAAAAAGTCTGTCTTCTGCGCTGCTGCCAGCAAGTAGCATGCGGCGATTGGCTCAATATGATTGCCGATTACAAGTACAGCGTCAAATAATTGTATTTCAATTTAACATTATTATGGTGTTGGGTTTAATACCTCTCCATTTCTTCCGTGGATGTCGTAAGTGGCGACTGAGCATGAATAGGTTTACGTACGCGTCAGGCGATAGACTAGCATCCTGCCACTATTGTACCTATTAACTTAAAACTTAAAAGTATGTTAGAAGTGGCTTTGGAACGTGAAATAGTCATGTTCGAATGCTCTGCCTGCCGCGTTTGTGAATGTATGTCGAACTCTAGGACATTTAGTTATCATCTAAATTTCAAACTTGTCAGAGCCTGTTATTTGTTTACTTTAACATTCTACCCGACAGAGAATCAAACCCAGACACTGAAGTTTTACAGTCAATTTCTCAAACCACAAGGCTTAAGCCTTCACAATTATTTAAGCATTTCCTTATAAAGTCCATTATTGAATCATCCCATCTGGAATGAGATCATCTTTGAGTTATCTTATTAAAAAATGCTATCAAACATTATTATGCAAAACATAATAAACCCATGAAGTGTGGGGCTTATAATAACAGCTCTCCATTTCTTCCAACGATGTCATAAGAGGCGGCTGAAAATAGGTTGAGGTATGCTTTAGGCGACAGTCTGGCGACCTGTCACTATTAGGCTCAATTCACACCAGAAGAGCAGCGCAGCGCGGCGTAGCGCAGCGACCCGCTCCGTGGAGAATGCGCGAGGATTCCTGCGACTGCTCGAGAAGCCGCTGGAATGCGTAGGAAGTCGCTGGAATTGACAGCGGCCGTCGCGACTACTCGAGCATTCTCGGGCATTCCCGCGACAGCTCGCGCAGTCGCACGGCTTTGTTTATGGAATGCGCTGGAATTCCCGCGGATCCGCGGGCATCCGCGCGCATCGTTAGAGTTTCTCATGCGATAATAAGTCTTATTGTAATGAAAATAAAGTTGTAATTCTCATGACATTGAAACTGCGCTCCGCTACGCCGCGCTTCGCTGCTCTTCTGGTGTGAATTGAGCCTTACACCTCTTTAAGTAATGTTTTAACCTATTTTTTTCTGAATATGGCTACGAACAGCGAAATAGTCACGGTTTTGACTATGTAGTGTCTCATCTGCTCCGCTTACTCCGTTTGTGAAAACATGCACGATGTATACCACCTCAAAACTAAAGTGCGGTTGAGCGTGAGGTATGCTGAGGTCCGCGTACGTTCGGAACGCATGTTCACATGCCATATCTGCAGTTGATACGGGTTACCGACGTCAATACGAATGTAATGCCTACCGTGTCACGACCATCACTTAGAGGGCCATTCATCACTCAGCCCGTTTTTATTTATTCATAGGCCCAAAATCATACAGATATTGGTGAATTTACGAGCTGTTTTATTTGTTTGGAATGCCAATTCTTTGACACGGACAGGACTTTATTTATGGACGTTTTTTGACAGCCTATCCAGTACAAAAAGGCGCGTGATGTGATGCCTGTCATTTGCTGACGCTTGTAAGTTACAAGTTAAATAAGTAACTTACTCACTTCATAACGAAATATATTTTTTACTTACTTAAGCTCTCCATTTCTTCCGTAGATATCATAAGAGGCGACGAAGGTAGTAGGTTAAAGTATATTTTAAGCGACAGGCTAGCAATGTGTCACTAAAAACGTAAAAAGTGTTAGATGTGGCTACGAAACATAAAATAGTTATGGTTTTGACTATATAGCGTTTCGAGTGCTCTGTCTACCTCGTCTGGGAATACAGGCGTGATGTATGTACAGTATGTGCCCCCACTTACCTATCCAGGCAATTCGGTGTTTTGAACGCGCACCACTACTAATACAAAGTTTGTCTAACTATTTTTAGCAAAATCAAAATGAGGTAGTTCATGATATTAATATTTCGCTAAAAATAGTTAGACAAACTTTGTATTAGTAGTGGTGCGCGTTCAAAACACCGAATTGCCTGGATAGGTAAGTGGGGGCACATACTGTACATAATGTACTAAAATACTTTCTTTCGAAGGGGGACCACAACTTTTGGGTCCTCATCTATGTCTAACTTTAGACAGATTAATGAATCCCCGTCATAAAGTACAGTCACGAACCGGGATTGTTGAGCCACTTGCCACTGTTCGCAACTTAGACGTGTAATCAATGACCGATGTGACCGACTAGATGTCAGCTATTGGATTAGTATTACACGACCAAGTTACAGACATAGGTAAGTGGCTCAACAACCCCTGTTCGCGATGGTACATTGTGTAATTATAATACGCGCCAAACACGCAGATAGGCAAAGTTACCACTTGACAGTTCTGAGAACCGACAACTTTGCCAACTTGGCCAAAGGTACGAAGTTCGACTCGCCAGGGAAACTGGGCCGTTTGAATCCCAAATGAACCTTCAATGAGTTCTAACAAATTCCCTACAACTGCTAACTTCACTTCGGTTAAGGTGGCAACTCACTTCACTACGGACATAAAACAGCTACAGTAATTACTTGTATTAAGTTGTAATTACGCTTTAAAGTGTAATAATTATTAATTTCGCCAATATCGAAATGTTCGCAAGACATGTAAAATATAGTAATTTAATTAACAGTAACAATAAAATTAAAATAAGATCACAAACTGACCAAACGCAGTTCAAAACACTTTTTACATCAGAATTTAAAATTAAGCATAAAGCAATTAGGCATTAAGCTAGAAGTGGCTACGAAGCGTGAAATAGTCATAAACATTGTTTTATCTGTCAGGTTTCGTGTGCTCTGCCTACCCCTTTTGGGAACACAGGCGTGATTGTATGTACAGTCACGAACCGGGACTCTTGAGCCACTTGCCACTGTTCGCAATTTAGACGTGTAATCAATGACCGATGTGACGGACTAGATGTTTTAGCTATTGGATTAGTATTACACGACCAAGTTACAAACATAGGTAAGTGGCTCAACAATCCCTGTTCGCGATGGTATGTATTTTTAACCGACTTCAAAAAGGAGGAGGTTCTCAATTCGACCTAATTTTTTTTTTTTTGTGTGTATGTTACTCGATATCTCGAAAACCCGTGGACCGATTTTCAAAATTTTTTTTTTAATCGAAAGGGTATATCTCGAAATTGGTCCCATTGGCACGAAACCAGGATCTGATGATGGAATCTTGGAGAAATCGAGGGAACTCTTCAAATTTTGTATGGAGATGTACGGCGTTTTCGGTAATTTGTTGATAAAGTCAAGATTTTACATTCAGTAAACAGAATACTTTCAAAATATTGCTAATTTGAAGTCGGTTTTTTTTTTTGTTTAAAATTATATTTTAAAATAAAAACTATATAGCTATGAATTAGACCAGTGAAGAGCCACCTTTAGAAAAGGTTCCGTGAATTTGTTCCCTATTGTTATTGTTTTACGTTTCAACGCGAACGGTAAGGTCTTAAGTTGCGCATAGTATTTACGCTAAAATGTACTTTAGTCCTTTTAGTTGAAGTTTAACTTAGAATACGTTGTATCGTCCAAAAACAGAATGAAAAGGGAAATGCTGTGAGTGTATTTTCGACCAGAATTAAATAAACACGGCTAATTAATTATACAAGAAGGGATAATAGTATGTGGTAAGATATTATGTATACTAGTATAGTCAACATCTTAAAAGAGTAACCATTTATTATACACGGTGATTTTTAATACGTTATCAGGAACACGAAAATATTAAAATATAGCCTAAATTAAACTTATTAGGCGAGGTGTCACGGAATTCCTTCTTTGTTTTAATGAATTAAAAGTTAAAACTTAATTGAAAAATAATAACTAAGTATTCAATACATGGTCATCCTACATGAACATCACGTCACGTGCTATCGCGTCTCTAAGGCGGGAAATTTGACGGATCTTAAAGTTGCGACCACACCAATGCTTAAAAAACGGCGACGGTACGGAATCGCAGTGACGCGTCGTATCCGCACCGTTTTTGACGCACGCTCCTTACACAGCTGCTTAAAAAACAGTCACAATACGGAATCGCAGTGACGCGTCGTATCCGCACCGTTTTTGACGCACGCTTCTTACACAGCTGCTTAAAAAACAGTCACAATACGGAATCGCAGTGACGCGTCGTATCCGCAACGTTTTTGACGCACGCTCCTTACACAGCTGCTTAAAAACAGTCACAATACGGAATCGCAGTGACGCGTCGTATCCTCACCGTTTTTGACGCACGCTCCTTACACAGCTGCTTAAAAACAGTCACAATACGGAATCGCAGTGACGCGTCGTATCCGCACCGTTTTTGACGCACGCTCCTTACACAGCTGCTTAAAAAGTTTGGGAGGTTAACTTCAAAAAAAAATTGTATGGAGAATGTCACGATACGACCGCGTATTTTAAGCAGCAGTGTGTTGAGTGTGCGTCATGTTAATAATGATGTTGTTATTTTGTTAATTTTTAACGAGTTTTTTCGTACACACAGGGTGGTTGCAAATCGACCGTAAATAAGTGGTCAGGTATCCGCGTCTAAAAACCCCTGTGATTTTTCTCTCGGAATTTCCAAGTAAGAAAAACGAAAATCTGAAAATATTGCCCTGTCTTTTGTACGGTCGACCAAAAAAGTGGTCTACCACTTTTGACAAAAGTTTCTGTGAGATCAAAGTTATCACAAGGTTGACATTGTCACTGTCATAATGTTATGACGAGGGGAAATCGACATAGTTGTTTCATGAGGTTCAAATGAATGTCGATCTTGAGGGGGTAGACCAATTTCTTGGTCGACTGTACTCCGGCTCTTATTCAACCGCGTAGCATCATAATGTCGAACGATTGCAGATTGCGTACGCACCGACCAATAGGACTTGGACGTAAGGTAGGTAAAACGAAGGGTGCAATGACCCGAAAAGCGATGAAACATTTGTCTGCACAAGGTAAATAATTAAAACTTTCAGGAAATATTTTACAGGGTCATCAGACGCGTAGACCTGACCGCTGATTAAAATGTTTACGGCCAATTTCCGGCAACCCTGTACATAAAAATATGAACCTAATCTATATTTTAACATAACTGACTTAAACAGTTGTCACGACACAATATGGCCATACTGATACTTACAACGTTTGTCGAGCAATACAATATCACTGTGACGATCACTGTAAACAGGTTCTGTGGTTCAGGAATCACAGTTGTTTGGATGATACATACTGTAATCCGTACCAATATATAAATGTGAAAGTGTGTTTGTTTGTTTGTTTGTTTGTTTGTTTGTTTGTTTGTTTGTCCGTCTTTCACGGCTAAACGGAGCGATGGATTGACGTGATTTTTTAGGTAGAGATAGTTTAGGGCACGGAGAGTGACATAGGCTACTTTTTATCCCGGAAAAAATTGATGTTCCCGAGGGAAAACAAAAATATAGTTTGCTTGATAGATCGATATCGATCGACGATAGATCGATATCAATCGATAACCGATCGATAGATGATAGATCGATGGCGCCGTGTGTCGTTTGAAACGAGAAGTTTTCTTATAGTTGTGCTTTATACCGCAATATAACCGAGTTCCACGCGGGCGGAGCCGCGGGCGGAAAGCTAGTAATTAATAAACCAAAATGTTACCTATCCTACCAACTGAATATGATACTCTAATGCATTTCAAACATCAATCTCAACCAATCACAGCGTAGCATTCAACACCTCACGAACGAACGAGATAAAAAATACCATACATCCCTCACTATCTAGTTTAAAACCATACCATTTACACTTTAAGGTTGGATTCCCAATACCACGGCACTTTAGCCAAAATAAACAAGTAACTCTACGTCCTAGATAGCCTTAGTGCTTGTACTTTAGGGTTTCAAATTGGCGTTTTAACTGCGTTAATAAGTTTGGTGTAAATGTTGATTAAAACATGAAGTGGGTCGAAGTTATTCCGAATCGAGTTTTATTCGACGAGGTGTGTGGAATAGCAACGAGCGCTCACGTAGTCCGGGGAACAGCGTGGTTTGACATGGTGTAGAATTACACCTCTCCATTTTTTCTGTGGGTATTTTATTATTGGTTTTGAGTTGGCAGGTATAATAGTGACAGGTTGACAGCCTGTCGCCTGAAATATTCTTTAACCTTCCTAAGTCACCTCTTACGACATCCACGGAAGAAAATGGAGAGGTGAAATTCTAGATCCACATGGATATAAGTGTTAAGCTCGTCACACACTAAGCAGATACGGTAAGACATCTGTTACAGAACATATATCTGTCAATATCGCTCCCTATACAATTTCAATGAGCTACCACACACTGCGCAGATTTACCGTCAGGTATCTTTTGACATCGACATATGGAAAAATGGCATTTATACGCAGATCAAATATTATCGTATATGCGTAGTCTGTGACGGGCTTAAGTATTCAGATTTAAGCAAAGTTTAACAGATTGTGTGTATGTGAACAGATTAAATTGGATGCTGTTTCTGAAATGGGGTTCCACCAACAATCATAGTTAATTAATGGTTTCTGTGCCAACTAATTAAAGTTAGCGGTTTGTGTAGTCCCCGGGCTGTCGGGAATTCGGACTATTATACTGTCGATTCCAATCTATCGGTGATTTGTCTTACTAGAGATAGCTAAGTGACAGTTGTTGACTAAGTCAATGTCCTATCGAACCAACTGATTCCTGACCTGACCCACCGCAGAACGTTGTCACAATAAACGTCATAAACATTTCCTTTGTCAAGCAATGCAATTGCACTATGACGTTCACTGTGAAAAGGTTCTATGGTGGGTCAGGAATCAATTGGTTCGATGGCGATGGTCCATATTATGTAGTCAGGCCTGAGTCCCAAAATGGAGAAAGAAGAGCACACGAAAGTTTAGGCAAACTATGACTATTTCACGATTCATAGCCAGTTTTAGCTTATTTTTAGGGTTCCGTACCCGAAGGGTAAAAACGGGACCCTATTACTGAGACTTCGCTGTCTGTCCGTCCGTCCGTCTGTCCGTCCGTCTGTCTGTCACCAGGCTGTATCTCACGAACCGTGAGAGCTAGAGAGTTGAAATTTTCACAGATGATGTATTTCTGTTGCCGCTATAACAACAAATACTAAAATTAAAATAATTATAATAATTAAGGGGGGCTCCCATACAGAAAACGTGTTTTTTTTGCTATTTTAGATCTATTTAAATAACTGTAACAGGTAAATACTTGAAATGCTCACAGAATATTTAATTAAATATTGACTTTAAAAGAAAATAATTAAAATAAAATAAAATTAGTATTTAAGGGGGGCTCCCATACAAAAAACCTATTTTTTTGCTATTTTGGATCTCTTTAAATAACTGTAACAGGTAAATACTTGAAATTCTCACAGAATATTTAATTAAATATTTACTTTAAAAAAAAATAATTAAAATAAAATAAAATTAGTATTTAAGGGGGGCTCCCATACAAAAAACCTATTTTTTTGCTGTTTTAGGTCTATTTAAATAATTGTAACAGCTAAATACTTGAAATGCTTACAGAATGTTTAATTAAATATCTACTTAAAAAATAAATAATTAAATAGAAATAAAATTAGTATTTAAGGGGGCTCCCATACAAAAATTCTGATTTTTTGCAGTTTTTGGTACGGAACCCTACGTGCGCGAGTCCGACTCGCACTTGGCCGGTTTTTTTTAAGTTTTAAGTAAAGAGATTCTATAGTAACAGGTTGCTAGCCTGTCGCCTAAAATATACCATAACCATTTTAGGGTTCCGTAGCCAAACATCAAAAATGGAACCCTTTTGGAGTCGTCATATCTGTCTGTCTATCTGTCCGTTTGTCACAAACACATTTTTTTAGTAAATATAAGAACTGTTGAAGCTCGGTAAGTAGATATGTTATATTCTGTGAACCGTAAGGCGTCGTTGGCTAGAATTTTATAATAATGTATTTAAATGTCTTCAAACAGATCTTTATTAACATCCAGTTAAAAAAAGCAACTTTTAAAGCCATTGCAAAGCTAACAAAGCAAATAATATTCGAGTGAAACAGTATTTTTTCATTCATTTCAAACATTAAAGAGACTTTTATTTATAATTACGTCACAAACATGCATGTCGCGACAAAAATATTCGCTGTTTATTTTACATTTTAATATTCCTTTTATTACAATTTTCATCTTTCTACACAGACAATATTTTTCTATACAACAACATACCAACATTCAACTTTGTACCAAGAAGACAGGGCCTAAATTCATACAAAATCCAAAAGTCACATAAGCCCTTCTAGCAATGAACCAGCTAGTACTTTCCATTGTTGGGCAGAGCATCACTTCAAGACTGCTGAAAGCGAAATGTCGTAAGTCCACAGCCAAGTCTAAATACATACGTCGCTTTACTTTAGCTTAAGAAATGTGGTATAATGAGCTGTATTCCGTTGTTTTAAGGGTTGTTCTTGTGTGCTCTTGTACCTGGGTTCATTAGTTCGGGTTGGGTTTAGTTTAGGTGGTCGGACGTTAAGACAGACAAGTATTACTATACTAGTGAATTAGGCTCGTGGGCTAGATGTTAGAGTCCCGATTGTTTTCATTACTAAGAACAACGGAATAGCCACTGGTTAGAGAACATTATATTGAAGTAATACACATTGAAGTATATCGCGCCTATATATTTTCAAAATAGTGTAGGCAGAGCACAAGTAACATTACATTGTCAAAACCACGACTCCTCTAGTTTTGTAGCTACTTTTATGTTTAAAAACCGATGAAAGAGGTAACATTATGCTAAATGTGGCTACGAAACGTGAAATGGTGATAGTTTTTTAATATAGAACGTTTCGCATGCTCTGCTAACCCCATTAGGGGATACGGGTGTGATATACAACAAAAATATACAACATTCCACTAACTTCAAAAAAATGTATCCTATTTTGGACTATCAGCTAGATTGTAAAAAAATATGATATCTCTTTTTTGATTTATCAAATTAGCCCAAAAAAGTGTGAAAGTACTGTTTAGATTGTTTTCTAAAAATAAACATTCTTAGCTACACAACTTTCGTAGCACCGTAGCTGTAGCACCGCTACGCCGTAGACGCTCTACGCTCGTAAATTCAAAGGCACATTTTCACCAACCTTATCGAAGCCATATAAGTTATACTTCAATGACGAATATGTAAATTCAACTATTATGCAAGAACTGATGATTTTAACTGTATAGCACGGTGATAAGGTCGAGTTTTGAGTGGTTAGGTTAGTGATAACCGAGATGTGATATCGAGAACGCAAACACTAAGTGTAAACGTACTAAATATTCTATGTATGATGTATGTATGTATGGATGTTTTATTGCTAGCCCGTGACGTACAAGACTAGTAATTTGAGTGAGCTGTTATCTATTATTAAATTTATTAACACCATCCTACTAACTTAGCAGTAAGTTGGTCAAATCATTTTCTCAACGTATTAAACATATTATAGAGGTATTATCAAACCGCGTTTAGAAAGGGATTGAGCTCATGTGTCATTTTTGAACTAAATGCATGATATGACATTGTCAGTGGTAGAGTATGCAGATAAAGAAAATTATTATTTTGGTACAATGAATTTCTAAAGCATGGAAAAATATCAAATTATGTAGCGTTTTTCTATTGATTTCCGTTACCATTAAGAGATAATACTTCAGATCAAATAGCGTTACTTTCTTAAACCTGTAGCGTCTTTAAAGTATTTTTTATTTATTTATGTATTTTTGAACAGCTACGGCAACTTGATAAAGCGAAATAATTATGGTTAGTGACTGATTTGTCAGATATGATATTACAATGTTTTATTTAAATAACAGTATTTACCGAGAATAGAGTTTAAATATAACTGGTAGAGATCCCCTCGGGGATAAGTTCGCCTTTGTACGTAAGTTACACTGTTGTTCTGTTATTTTATCGTTTGTAATTGTTTTATGTGCAATAAAGAGTCATACAATACAATACAATACAAAATGCAAATCATATTCAGCTATTAATTCTATTATACCTCTTAACTTAAACCTAAAAATACATTAAAAAAACCTAAAAAAGTGGCCGTGAAAAGTGAAAAAGTCATAGTTTTACCTATGTAGCGTTTGGTGTGCTATGCCTACTACTGGAATACAGCCGTGATGTAAGGTAAATGTACCAATACTCGACGTTTTAACGCCCAGTAAACGACACGCATCTGTCACCTGTTTTACTATGGCATAAGGTTGCAAGTGCCATTTATTGGGTCAGTGTCGAGCACAGGGAGGTTTACCTTATGTATATTTTGAGTATCCGTTTTTATTTTAATACGTACAGGTTTTACAGTAGTTTTTATTTAAAATACTAAAGAAATATTATCGTGAGTCGCTTGACCCACCGTCACGGGCCCCCAATAGCTAAGACTGTTGAAATATGTGTGCGCATGACCGCAATCTTTATAGCGATCGTGATTGCCAAAGGTCAACTTTCAAACAAATAATTAATTACCACGAAACTTGCTTTTATGGCTTTTGTTCTAAATATTTACAGAAACCATTTCCAGATTTCTGTTGGAATTTCGGCTTAGCACAACACGCGCGGGATAGGTTATCCGTCGTTTTCTGATCCTCTAGTTAGACAGAGACGGGTGTTGTCTATCTTATGCGTATATCTACTCGTCCCTTGCTGTGCTAAGCCGGTGTGAGATAATTTGAGATAGAAAGAAATGACGTTGCATTAACCTTGCGTGTATTTCCTTATGGGTAGGCAGAGCGCACAAAACACTACATTGACAAAATGATGGCTATAAGGCGCAGCGCAGACGACAGAGTTTTGTGCGATCGAGTCTGCGCAGCAATAAATTGTCTGAATGGCGCGGTGACAGTTTCCACGAAACTCTGAATGGAAATTCCTGGAAGCTGTCACCGCGCCATTCAGACAATTTATGGCTGCGCAGACTCGATCGCACAAAACTCTGACGTCTGCGCTGCGCCTTACACGTTAAGTGGCCACTTCTGACATATTTACATAGAGCGCACAAATCGTTACGAACCCAAAACCATTATTTGGTACTTCACGTTTCTTAGCCACTTAAAACTTTGATGAAAGAAGTACAATAATGATAGGTTGCTAGCCTGTCGCCTAAAACCATACCTTAATCTATAGAATTCCTTGTCGCCTCTTATGACATCCATGGAAAGAATGGAGAGGTGTAATGTTGATCTAAGCCCGACACGGTCATTTGGGAATATAGGCGTGATATTATGTTTGAAACAAAATGCCCTCCTAGGTGAGATTTCACTCTGAGTCACATAAGAAGCTTGGCAGACATTTGTTCAGAATTTCCCTAAAAGATGGCGTGAAGTTTAAATTCGTTTTACTTCCTTACTCCGCGTTGAGTTGGAATATAAAAGTTAGGAGTCGACGGAAGAACCAAGTTTCTCCTGCGTTTGTTATGGAATTCTAGCTAACTTTAGAAATATTCTCAAGTCCTTAGATGGTGTACCTTTTTGCTCTCGTAACTAACAATCCTGTGTGGCCTCTGGTTTAGAATACGTCTCCAATTTTTCCTAGGAGTCCAAAAAAATGTTAGACATGTTTTAGGAGACAGGCTAGCAACTTGTTACTGTACCATCGCGAACAGGGATTGTTGAGCCACTTACCTATGTTTGTAACTTGGTCGTGTAATACTAATCCAATAGCTGGCATCTAGTCTGTCACATCGGTCGTTGATTACACGTCTAAATTGCGAACAGTGGCAAGTGGCTCAACAATCCCGGTTCGTGACTGTACTTCTGAACATTGAACCTAAAAAATATGTTAGAAGTGGCAATTAAAAGTGAACGTCATAGTTGTACCTACGTAGCATTGCTTGTGTTATACCTATCCGTTTTGGGAATACAGGCGTGATGTAAGCATGTAAATATGTATAAAAAACACACATACAATACTCGTATTATACACGGCTACATAAGGAACACTCCCAAACAGAGCAGGCAGGGCACGCAAAACCTTACATCCATTTTTAACCGACTTCAAAAAGGAGGAGGTTCTCAATTCGACCTAATTTTTTTTTTTTTTTTGTGTGTATGTTACTCGATAACTCGAAAACCCGTGAACGATTTTCAAAATTATTTTTTTTAATCGAAAGGGTATAACTCGAAATTGGTCCCATTGGCACGAAACCAGGATCTGATGATGGAATCTTGGAGAAATCGAGGGAACTCTTCAAATTTTATATGGAGATGTAAGGCGTTTTCGGTAATTTGTTGATGAAGTCAAGATTTTACATTCAGTAAATAGAATCCCATCAAAAACATTCTGTAAAAAATCTACCCAAGTCTCGTTGAAGCTGCTTGTTTATCTCTAAAAAGTAATGAAATCTAGACATAGTTGTGCCAAGTCTAAGGTACCTTACTGCGATTTCTTTATTATTATAGTTAAAGTTGTGTGCCTTGGCCGTTGAACATTTTTTATACGTTAGTAGGTACAAGTCAATTTTGTTAACAACATGTAATGTTGCAACTACCTTGTTTGTTACGCGAGATAATAGCCCATACTGGTATGGGTAATTGGTATAAAGTGTTCAACGGCCAAGTCACACAACATTAACTATAATAATAAAGAAATCGCAGTAAGGTACCTTAGACTTGGCACAACTATGTCTAGATTTCATTACTTTTTAGAGATAAACAAGCAGCTTCAACGAGACTTGGGTAGATTTTTTACAGAATGTTTTTGATGGGATTTCACTTCTTTTTGTAGAAACGTGAGCATATTCATTAATTATGTTAGATTTTCTTATTTTACACATTTACTTATTTTTGCAAATTATCTTTCTTTTCTTTTTTCCGGTTTTGATCTCGTACAGTAGGAACAGTTTATCGTATTGCCCATTCGCGGTCCTTAAATTAGAAGATGTGTCTCTCTACGCTGGATTTTTGCAATTACAGTCGATTTTTTTATGTACCAGAGCAGCTCAGGGTCTTCATCAGATACTTCAGACCTCAGATTTTTGACATCAAATGAAGGGACCCACTAAGTTGAATATTTTTTGTAAAAGAAGTGTGTCGATCTCTATAGTAGTTTGGTTGGGCTCTAGTGTTTTCACCAGGTACTCCAGATCTTCGATTATCCTAGTTTTTACATTTTTCCCTTTATGTAGTCGTTAATCCCTAACCATGTACCAAATTTCAGCTCTCTGAGTTAGCGGGAAGTACCAGTTCTATTTTGATGATCATGAGTGAGTGAGTGAGTGTCGAAAATGCGAAACTTTGCTTTCGCTTAACTTCGGAACTGAATTACCTACAGACTTGAAATTTTGGATTTTAAGTATGTGGTTATAGCTCACTAGATGACGAAAATTTCAGCGTCCTAGTATTATCCAGAGGTTCTCAAATAGGGGCCTGAAAATGCCGCGAAATGGTTCCAGTAAAGGATGGTACGGCGGTGCTTGCTTTGCGCTCGACTTGGTGGGGGCACTGCCGTGCCCCCTGATACTTTTAAAATATTGCTAATTTGAAGTCGGTTTTTTTTTGTTTAAAATTATAACATAACTTTAGGTTTAACACATAATGAAACAGGTGTAGCAGTGACAGGTTGTTAGTCATACCTGAAGCATACCTAAACCTGTTTCCTTAGTCGTTTCTTACGACATTCACGGAACAAATGAAGAGGTGTTAATCTAAACCGACAGAGCAAAAATAATGTAATTAATGGTGAAATAGACAAATCAGCCCATCGTCCTTTACCCGGCCTTATGTCGAGAACTGGACCGTCATAATTTGATTGCGAGCGTCGGGACAAAGCTGTTAACTGCCTACCCTGGGGACAGATCGCTGGCACTGCACCGCCCACTGTTGGGACTCGGGTGATAATTCATAGCACTGGGAGTACCCAGTAGCATAGAAGTTATTTGTGTCGAGTGTAGAATAGAACGATTATTACACTGATTCGTAGGTCTACATCAGTGTTTTTCAACCTTTTTCATGATGCGACTCCCCCGGCATGAAATAATATTTCGCGATCCCTCCCCCTGACACTTCGGCGAAGTGACTTCGCATTTAATCATTTATGTATGTGTATGTTGTTAGTGTTACTACAAGGCTTTTTTTATTTTGTTTTATTTTTCTCTCGACCTGCGGCGACAGAAGCTTCGCAACCCCCTAGGTTGAAAAATACTGGTGTACCTAATCTGTGGTCCGTGTGGTGTCGGGTTTAGAGTAACACCTCCGCATTTCTTCCGTGGATGTCGTAAGCGACTAAGTAAATAGGTTAAGGTATAGTTTACGACGACGACGGACGATACCTATCTTGTTTACTATATGTATTAATCATGATAGCTGAGAACTAATCAGAATGCAAATTGTGTTAAACGCGTTTAGTTATTAGCATGGCATGTTCCTAGTGGTTTTGGGTTTCAATTACACCACTCAATTTCTTCTGTGGATGTCGAAAGAAGTGACTAAGGATGTGCGCCCTAGACCCACCTATCCTCAAATAGTACAAAAAGTTGTACAAGTAAAGACTTGTACTGTCAAAATGGTATTCACATCGCGCGAAGGAAGTTTCGACGTTCAGTTGCATAAATTCAACTTACAACTTTTTCTCTGTGGACGTCGGTCCCTAGGCATAACATCTACCTGTAGAGAGATTTCTTTATTGGAGTCTTTCTCCAAAGATATAAGGTAAAAGCATGCTTTAGACGATGGTCTAGCAACCTGTTGCCATACCTCCGAAAAAACCTAAAAAATACGCTAGATGTGATTACGAATAGGTTTAAAACACGCGGAAGAGATGTAATGGTGACAGGTTGCTGTTCTTCTTCTTAATCGTCTCCAATACCCACGGAAGAAATGGAGAGGTGTTAATCTAATCCCGACACCACACGTAAAAACAATTACAGTAGGTACATTTGCCGGTAAAGAAATGGTCACACGTTTATGACGTTTGACGGCCGTATAGCCTAGCGGTTAGAGAACCTGACTGTGAAGCTTAAGGTCCCGGGTTCGATCCCCGGTCGGGGCAGATGTTTGTATGATGAATACGAATGTTTGCTTTCGAGTCTTGGATGTTTATCTATACAGGGTGTCCCATAAATCGCGACCAAGCCTGACACCGGAGGTAGTTCAATCCAAGAGCTATCGAACCAACCCAACATGACCTCAGTAAAAGTTGGACGGTTTTCGAGATATTTCCAATTTAGTGTTTTCGGTACCTATTTCAAACAATTAGCGATAGTTAACGTTCAATTAACTTAATGGCACGTTGGCAAGATCTTCCAAAATCTCTCAATTTACCAGCTTAACCATCAAGTATTATACCTTTTTGAAATTGGCATAACATACGCAAGTTTTTAAAGTAATAATCTCTTGCACGGTCTAGTATTTTTTTTTCAGGGCAGGTGATCAAAGGCCAACTTATTGTTTTGGTTGATCGTTTATTATGACAATCAATTACGTTTCATTCATATCTCTCGCACGTTTTTAACAAAACAACACTGTTATTATTAAATTTAACTATTTGTGATTATGTAACAATAAAAAAAATGAGGATAAAGAGCTATCTAAAAAAATTATGGCACTTGAGAGGTGAAAAACGGGCGAAGTTCGAAAAAAATACTAAATTGCCAATATCTCGAAAACCGTCCACCTTTTACTGAGGTCATGTTAGGTTGGTTCGATAGCTCTTGAATCGAACTACCTCCGGTGTCAGGCTTGGTCGCGATTTATGGGACACCCTGTATATAAGTATGTTTATCCGTTGACTAGTACCCATAACACAGGCATTAAATTGCCTACTTTGGGACTAGGTGATTGGTGTAAAAATTGTCCAGTGATATTTATTTATAAACTTTGAGAGCTTCTCGTGTGAACGACCTTATTTCGGCAACTTGTTCTCAAACTCCGTAATTTGTAAACACAATTCGAAGACAGGTAACGAGCCGGAAGCTCGGAGACATTCGGCTTTTGTCGGGAGAGATGCTTCGGGCTATAGTCGTGAAAGGTTTTAAAGTGGGGATGGATTGTCGGTCATAGGTCGGCAGGATAAAGGTATTTGTCAGTTTGACTGGTAGGGAGCCTTTAAATTTATAGAACCGCGAACGGAGTAAGATTGAACAAATTAACATTAAATTAGACACACATGCATGACGCCTATATTTTCGAATGGCATATTCTTTTTTTAAATATCTTTGGACAATATTTACACCGATCACCTAGTCCCAAATTAGGCAAATTAATGCCTGTGTTATGGGTACTAGACAACGGATAAACTTACTTATATATTATGTATATAGATAAACATCCAAGACTCGAGAGCAAACATTCGTATTCATCATACAGACATCTGCCCCGACCGGGGATCGAACCCGGGACCTTATAAGCTTCACAGTCAGGTTCTCTAACCTCTGGGCTATTCGGCCGCCATATTAAACCTTGATAATTTCACGGTTCGTAGCCACTGCTAGCATTTTTAGGTTTTAAGTTAATAAGTACGATAAGATGCTACCCTGTACCCTAAAATATACTTTAATCTAATAAGTCGCTTCGTACGATATCCACGAAAGAAAGAGGTATTAATGTAAATTCGGCGCCACACAGTAATGCCTTCATTACACGTACCGAGTAGAGTGGCGAGAGAGTGTTCTCGGCCGAGTACTCGGTTCGTGTGTACTATTGTTTTCATAGAACATACGAACCGAGTACTCGGCCGAGAACACTCTCTCGCCACTCTACTCGGTACGTGTGATCAAGGCATTATTGGCTGCGAAGCGCGAAATGGTCGCGGATATTTATATGTAGCGTTTCGTGTGCTCTTCCTACCCCGCTTGAGAATACAAGCGTGATGTATGTAAATATGTATATTAATTGTTAACGCACACGTACTTATAATATTGTATAATCTACTTGTTTACCAATAATGTGACCTTCAAAGGCGCTCGCGTCTAGGATTCCTAGCATTCCTGAATGCGGTTAAGGCTTTCTGTGTCTGAAAAATAATCCATTGAATTGCCGTGATGTCGAAATATGAAATCAATTTAAAAGGGTATGGAGACATTCAAGTAATACTAACGATAATGAATTATTCGATACTTTTTTTCTGTATAGCCTAGTAGATGCCGTACAGACACCGAAGTCTTAATAAATAAGGTGCGGATTTTAACCATTAGGTACGGAACCCTAATAAGGGTTCCGGTTTTTTGCCATTTGGCTACGGAACCCTAAAAAGGAACACCAATGAGATCACTTCCTTGTCCGTCTGTCTGCCTGTCAAGACAGTTTATCCGAGACGTGAGGAAATTAAATATTCAAATTAAATCCATACACTAACGTCTAATGTCCCATAAAGTTGTAATAAAATTCAAATCTCACTGTCTACGCGATCAAAATATATTACCGTTTACGTGTATGTTACAGTAGGTAGGGTTCCTTTTAAATAAGTTAAAATTTTATTGGTATTCAGTATGTTTTTTTTTTCGCTTAAATACATTACGGTTTCGTTTATTTTTATAGAAACACACCAAACATTGGTACGAAAAAAAACATGACGATAATAAACGTTTCGAGGGCACTTTGAATAAAATTTTATTTGATAGTTTATTCAATGACAATGTTACATTGTGTCTGACATTTATTAAGGTAAACGCAGGTATTAACGACCCATCGAAAATCTGCAGGTATTACCGACCTATTAATGTTATTTGCAATTTCTCCGATTCTAAAACTGTTTAGCTATAAGTAAGTACAGCACACACACGCGCTCGTTTGTTGCCCATCGTTTAATTATACTTTAATGTGCATTACAATACGTAATAGAGATAAAATGTATCGGTTTCTGTGCGGACCTGCGTGGAAGCCGATGTTGCCATACTAGCCCTTGTTTCACTAGGTAAGAAGGTGACGATTCTGCGTAAGCAATTTTAAGCAAACCGATGAAGCCAAAGCATACAGGATTTTACTCAAATGACTTGTCAAAGTGTGTTCTATTAATTTGCCATCACTCTTAAGTACAAAGAAGCCCTTTTATATTGGAAATCTGCAAATTAAAATAGGGCGGTAATAACTTCACGACTTTTTAAGTTGGATCCTATTAACGACCCATAGGTCGGTGATGGCCTCAACATAACATTTTGTTTTTCTTTCTTTTTTTATGTTTTTATTAACTGATAGCAAAACTATCAATAAACCATTTGATTCACAAAGAACTAAGCTTTGTGTAAATCTATATACGACCCATGCAATGTTGTCTAGTTTTCTTATTTTTGCATTGTCAATGTTGTGAAAACTATAATATTATCCGAAAATTGATGTTGTATTGCAATTTTTACAAATTATGATTTCTTTATCAAAGACTGATTTGATACTGTTGTATTTTATTATACCAATAGATTGAAGTGTATTTTACAGTCGAGTTAATCAAAGAAGTACATTCTAAGTTTTTTTTATGAATCGGTAATGCATTTTACATCTATACTTACTCATTTTATTACCGACCCATAGTGATCGGTTTTGGGTCGGTAATAGTGACATTGGGAAGCTTTTACCGATCGCACTAATTTTTTATTTCTAAACTAGTTGTTACCCGCGAGTCCATCTGTAATTGAGTAAAATTTGTTAATAGCTATGCTCGAACCATTAGCGAAGTAAAGCTGTATTTTTTTTTTCATAATGCATATGCTCAAAAGAACAGTGCAGGTATTAGAAATTGTATTTTGGAAGTTTTTTATTCATTCTAGGGTTTTTGTAATAAAATATAAAGTAAACTTATAGGTAATACATTTTTTTTTATTTGTTCAACATACACGAGGAGAGGTTGCTACGGAAATCCAATCGAAGCGAGACGTGTTAATTTATTTTTGGTTTTTAATAAATTATTTTCAGTAATGTTTTTGTACCACTTCCTTACGATCGGTAATAGCTTCCTAAAAATCGTTAATAGCATCACGACCGTTATCATGGGTCGCTAATAGCAACAATCGACTTTGTCACTTCAAAAAATATTTTTACCATGATATTCTTGTAATTGGTAGTAATTCACTTAGGAAATAAAATCTATAGACATATAATTAGCGTATAAAAATAATAAAAAAACTCTGAAGATAGCCAGTATACTTAAAATTCGCCATTGATTTCCAAATTGCCTTAAGGGGGTCGTTAATACCTGCGTTTACCTTAATATGCAATTTAAAATATACACATAGGTGTATTTTTTATGTCTATGAACAATCAGCAATTGTTTTTGAACCAAAAAAGGTGTAGGTAATAAAACAGATTGTTATCTCACCGCGTACAACACACCACGGAAGAAAATTCTATTTACACTTCTCTAGGTTGTAATTAAACATTTTACAGTCAAAAATCGACTCTACAAACTTACCTCAAAAAAATCAGCTCAGATATTACTTACAACATCTCACAAACACACACATGACACGTCAAAACACTTCGCTCACTTCGCTCCGATAGTCCGTTGTTTTGAAGCGCGGCAGAGACACGGCGTCGTATCCCGCCAAGGGCCGGTTACAGACTGCCGCGTCCCGTTTCCATCTTTGTTTGCGGTGCTTTCTTATCAAAGTTTTTTGCGTTATTCCTTACAGATTCTAAATATGAAGAGGATTAAAATAGTGACTGGAGAAAATAATACAACTTTTATAAAGAAAACCCAAAGAACAAGCATTTAAAGTCAATCAAGTTATGTTTTTAAATGTTCACATCTACGCTCGGCGATCGCTTGGGTTTTCGATTATGGTTATGGTATGCTTGTAAAACTATTGCGGTCTCTCTCGTGTCTAATTGTTTGGTTTATGTTTGATAATTTATATAAAATGGAAATGTGAAATAATAATTACTTTATTTTTATTTTTATTTTTGTGTATCGAAGTTTATCATTAATTTTCTGTTGTTGCACAATTATTTACTCAAAAAAATTCACAGGCGTCTCAAGCGGACGGCAACCGCGCTCAAACGGGTCCCAACTGTTCCGAGATTACGCGTAGCAGTGTGTGTTGCTTGCATTTTGGCTTAGCGCGCACTACGACTTTTTGTCGTGCGACACGATTTTAAAATAGCGCTGTCCATACTGATTTTTTCATCATAGTGCGCGCGATGACATATTTTACGTTGCATTTCTGCGACAAAACTGTCGCGCGACAAAAAGTCGCAGTGCGCGCTTAGCCTTAGTGTTGAGAATGTTGAGATTTATTTCTGTACCTATTATGCTTTGTAGTGAAAGCATAATAGGTACAGCTTCACTTATACATCAAATCTGTACTCCCAAATGGGGTAATCAGAATCACGGCTTTGTATGGGAACCACCTTTAATACTTATTTTAATTTAATTATTGCTTTTAAAGTTGATATTAAATATTCTGTGAATATTTTAAGTGTGTACCTTTTACCGTTATTTAAATCGACCCGAAAACACCAAAAAATAAAAATACATCATCTGCTAAAATGTCAACTGTCTCTATCGCCGTTCTCGAGATACAGCCTGGTGCCAGACAGACGGACGGACAGCGAAGTCTCAGTTTTCACTCTTTAGGTACGGAACCTTAAAAACAGACCATAACAAATATGTTAAACAAGAGTTTTATTCATACCAATTTTTAACAAAAAGGTTCAGCCTTTCTCACATATAGTTCACATATAGTTTCTCACATATAGTTCACATATCGCACGTTAAATCCAACACCGGCACTATCCTAAAATGTGTAATTGTTCAGGAGAGCCAATAATAGATTTTTGATGAATAAAAT
>BHDV01035064.1:65530-83593 GCA_005406045.1 Adoxophyes honmai
GGAACTACAAGCGGCGCTCAACTTTGCAAAATGTCGTTTGGGTACCTACGCCATCTGCCGGAACCAATGCGAATTGGAGCGTTTCATTCAAATGACAGTGTAGCTTACCTCAAGTATTGTAAGATGGCGTAGAAAACAAAAAAAATGATTTTTTTGGATAGTGACGGTGTTGGATTTAACGTGCGATATACTTTCTCACACACGTCTACCTAACACGCTCAGTGTTAAAACATTAAACCAGAATATTTATTTCATTTACTCTCATATTTCATCAAAAAACGTTAAATTTAAAGCTTAGCAGTGTATCTGACGTCCACTCAACATCATAAATTTCAGTAAAGGATTTAATATAAAACAATTCTTTGAACAAACTCGTTTTACTTCCAACGGCCTTTTGATAAATTGTCCGCCGTTTCTCGGCTTTTCTTTATGTTAATTCTAAATCTGTTCATAAATTCCAGTTAAAAACTAAACATTCAGATTACCAGATGAAAAACACTCAAATATGTACAACAAGTACATTCGAGCATTAAAGAAAATAAAAAGGTCCTTAGCAGTAGTAGAAACATAGAGGTACCTACTTAAAATCATACGAGTATTATCAAAGCGAGATTAAGTCCCGCGTATGAATTTATCAAAATGAGTGAAAAGAACCACAAAAATTTAAAACATTAGGTATGTCCATAGTATTCATCATCATCATTTCAGCCATAAGACGTTCACTGCTGAACATAGAGCTCCCCTTTAAACTTTCGTAAGTACCTGTTGGAAGCGACCTGCATCCAGCGTTTTCCGGCGACCTTTATTACGTCGTCTGTCCATCTTGTAGGTGGACATCCTACGCTGCGCTTGCTGGTCCATGGTCTCCACTCAAGCACTTTTAAAAAGCTTGAAAGCTTTAAGGAAACACCTAATGATTTTTAACGTGACAACGTCTTATAATTCGATGGAGCCGGCTGCACGCACGAAAAAAAATAACGTATGCGGCGTTACCTCGATCTGAGGCGTTCCATTAAACCAATTACGTTGCAGAAAGTTTATCAGAATTTCAACTCCAATTCTCAACCTTCGATAGCTCAGTTGGTAGAGCGGTGGACTGTAGAGGAATTCACTGTCATCCATAGATCACTGGTTCAAATCCGGTTCAAAGGAGTTCTTTTTGTATTTTTTTAATCCATGCTATAAAATATGTTAATTTTATTATAATATTGAACGAATATGCTGTAGTAATTTATTCAAAATAAAATCAATATTTTTTTTTAAAAAATGGAACCATTCCATCAGTATTTTCTTATGACGTTGTCACGTTCAACCATCGTCCGTCAGCCGATTTTACAGACAACCGATTTTATTTTAATGAAATTCACCAAACGATTAACTTCACACAACTACGCTGATGCCTTTTTATAATGCAGAAGTCATATAAATGCTTGCGTTTATTTCATATTTGCCGTTATATGAAAAGGCTTTCGGAGCGAGTTTGAGCAAGTGATATTGGCCTCCTTTGTCCGTCGAGTGTACTTGAAGTGCGATCGCTAGCAGTCGTAATGTCGTAGGGATGTGACCGATATTAAAAGACATTAGGGGATATTCGAATATATTTACGTGCTTGTAAATCATCTCTTTTGGTCCATTTTACATCAACCAATAGAAAGACATTTATTTACAGAACAAATATGTACAAAACAAAAACAATTAAGTAAAATTATTTACGTGCTGTTCAGCTTTTTTTACGGCCTTGAAAAAGTTTTACGGACGGACAAAATTTGAAATTCTCCCAAGAATCCAAAGGTCTCTGCAGTAACAGTTATTATTGTTTTATAATGTTCTTAGTAAAAACGGTATCACCAATTGCAATGTGGTCTTATTTTTACAAAATAGCGAGTATTTGACCATTTAATACCAAATGTTACATGAAATGGAGTTTTGATGAGCAAGTAACACAAAGTTTCTCTAACATAAAGGTACAACGCTTTTAAATAAATATAATATACTCACGCTTTCATGAAAAGATTGGCATTCAATATTTTGCATCAATTCGTGATCTATTATTATAGGTATACAATGCGTGCTCTTTTCGCACGACTGCCATCGGTTTCCAACTTCCCACATTTTCACCATCACATTTACTATTATTGCGAAAGTTTATTGCTGAACTTTATAAAAGTAACAAGATTTTTGACGAGTACTGACAATTTGTGTGAAAACCGGGTGTTCGCATTCCTATTCGAAAACATTGTAACTGAATATTCGTTTAAACTTTGCGAATATGTTAAATTGAATGTCATCCCATCACTAATACCAATCTAGGGCTTGTAATCATCATCCTAAATTCATGAGCGCGAAGTTACTTTCGGTATTGCTTGCCTACCTCTACCGAGAAGATTAAAAAAGTTTTTTATGTCCACATATCAAAAGCAGAAACGTTGCCTGAAATGTATTGGTTGTACAGTCAACAACTCAAATGTCGACTGAAAATAGGCTTGTGTCTTGGGTTGAAAAAAAAAAAATAAGTTAGACTTATTAGTCCGTTTGTGAGATTATGGAAAAATATGACACACATACTTTTTCTTTTATCAAATATGACTAAACATCGACAAAGTAATAGATAATCAAATTTCCAGAGTGGGGGCTTGAGACGTCAAGACTCGGTAAAAATTGGACCGAGTCGTGACGTCACGCGAAACTTTTAAGCGCTGTATTGTCGTCATTTTTCGTTTGTCAAATAAACGAAAAAATATGTGACCGTCCATGAGAAAAGGGTCCTTATGGCAGTTTCTAGTTACGGAGATATTAGCTGTTTTGTAAAATCGTTCAATATTATCATTTTTTTGTTTTATGCGAAATAGTAAAATATAAAGATAGAGGTATATTTGTACCTAGGTTTCAGTTGTGTAAGTTTATTATTTCTTAATTAAAACCTAGTTTTAAGTTTAGTAGAAAAGGGTCCTTATGGGAAATTGCATACAATAATGGCAAAGGTCAATAGATAAACTTGTTTAAACTCTTAAATAGTTAGATACTTTGCAAATACATTTTCTTTGCACAGTATCAGTGGTCATTAGGGTTCCATAGTCCATAAGGAACCCTTATAGTTTCGTCATGTCTGTCCATCCGTCCGTCCGGGCTCGTACTGCTACTCCACCGATTATCACGTAAATTGGCGGAGAGATAGATAATGAAGTTCCAAAGTTGTTTTTTTTTAATTATGAAAAAGTATTTTATTTTCAGCCCCCCTCCCATACAAAGAAAATTAATTTAAAAAATTAAATTGGACTAACCCCAACGTGTGGGGTATCGTTAAAAAGGTCTTTTAAAACGCAACAAAACTATGTAGATCAAACCTTGTAATAATCTAAAACAATGTTAAAATTTTAGGTGTCCCCCCACCGTAACTTTTGAAATATTAGTAAAATAATTCTAAAAAAGATACGGTATATTGTACCTCAAAGTAAGTACTTTAAAATAAAATTAAGGCGGACTCAGTATCATGAATAGTTATTTTTATACAACTCGACCAACTTATGTAGTTACAATCGTCCGAACAAAATGTATGGAGTCAACCGCAAAATGAAATTTAGCTAGTTACGGAACCCTATCATGTGCGTGCCCGACAAGCTCATGCCAGGTTTTTTTAGATTTTACCTACCCTACATTTCTCGTCTGACGTCAAAACATCTCGCGGCGGCGTGGACGTGGACGGCGAACGTTCTCTCGCGTTATGCCGCCGCTCAGCCTATAGATCTCTCTCTTACATACGACATTTTGCACGTTGAACTAAAACTTACATGTAGCTACTGTGGTGAACTCGGCCACAGGAACCAAGTACGAAATGGTGTTTACTTTTGTAAAAAAATTAAATCAGTTGAAAATAAATAATTTAGTAGTAGGTAAAATAAGTAATAATCATAAATCACAATCTAGCAAATTATTATAATTGGAATGTGTCCCCCCCCTTCCCCCCTTACCCCTATCAGAAATCGCGTCAAATTATCTTTATTACGTGATACTTACTATGAATGGTTCCTTAGTAGTAACAGACTATTTTAATTATTCGTTGACGTTAAATGAGAATAACTTCTTACAGATAAAGATTTTGAGTATAATTATAATAACCTTTTTTCTTCATTATTGTGTGGTAATACAAGATTAGGGAAAAAAATAATGTTAATAATGTGCCATTTTGTAATAATTCAAATGTTTTGTCTGTGATTGGTCATAAGGACCCTTTTCCCAAATGTATGGGAGTCAAATTGTGATTTTTACGTAACTTTGATCGTATATAAATAAAAAAATAAGACTTGTAGAATAATAATGAGAACTTTATGATACTCTAGTGGGCTGAATAAATATATTTTAGAACTCACTATACTAAATTTTTTATTGTTATAGGGGAAAATGAAAAGTATAGTAATTACCACATTTTAATTAAAATAAAAATATTTCGTTAACTATATGATTTTATTTCTATCCTAAAATGTAAGTTTATATATGTCCTACTATATACAATAGTTCAGATTACAACATATTAAAGAAAAAGCTAAAAAAAAATATTTTATTAATTTCATTCTTATAAGCGTGTTGCTGTTATCAAAGGCTGTTTTGTCAGGATCTGGAAGTCGCATTAATAAAACCATGACTGAATTCAAAAGAAAAACCCCTTGAGATACAAAATCAATCATAATCTATGTAACTTCCAATGGGAACGTACTTAAACTCAATTTCAAACTTCTTTTGACGATTTCTCGAAATTGCAATTTTAGCAAGTGTAAGTTTGATGTTTTTTTTAAAAAAAAGTATGAGACTTAGGGTCATGATTGTTTCTGTGTTAGATAGCTTATTTAACATAGATTTAGGAACTGTGCTTAACTCAATACCTGCCATAAGGACCCTTTAGCCATGGACTGTCACATATGTGTACAATATTTTTAGGTAATCAATCCGCACTGGGCCCGCTGGGAACTATCGCCCAAGCCCTCTCATACTGAGAGGAGGCCTGTGCCCTGCAGTGGGACGTATATAGGCTGATGATGATGATGATGATGAATCTGACGAACTAAACTTTATAGTTTTTGTTTGTCAACTAGCCTATTATAAGTACGCTCTTGTCTGCGCGGTAATGTCGTATTTTCTGCCTGTCGACATCATTGTTGCTGGCTGTATCACCATGTAAAACAAATATGTTAAGTTTTTATTACGATGTTGTCAAATAAAAAAGGTGTCCTAATTTCGCAATCACTACCTATGCAGATTTTTTTTTCAATTATGAGAAAAATATGATCTGTCCTACTGAATGAGCACAATCAGTTTCGTGGTGATATTTTTCATACACACAACTCCTTAACTCAATTTTTTTATGGAAAATCTTATTATCGATCAAAAACCACTCACTTTAGATATAGAAACAAACAGAACAATCAACAAAGTAGTTGAGTTTTATTTAAAAAAAAGTTCAAGTTGTCTTTTGGCTAAACTTGAACTACAGCTCATTTCAAATTAAAACACAAACAATGTACCTAATCGAAAATTGAGACTGTTTAGCATGACACAGGGTTAGGATGAATATTTATCAGAAGAAGGGGTAGCTCCGCATTCCAACGCTCAGTAATACGCTATTTGCATAGCATTAAGTAAAGTACAATTCTAAATGAGTTGTACAAGAACGTACTTGTACTACAAGCAAAGTCTTGAAGCACCATTTCTTTGTCCCAATTGGCTTAGCACAGCAAGGCTATATACAATCTGTCACTGTCTTACTGGAGAAGGCTTAGCACGCCAACACGCTCTAGTCGCCTCACGCGCGGGATTAGTCTACCTGTCACTTTCTGACGTCTCTAGTTAGACAGTGACAGGTATAGTCTATCTCGCGCGTATCTCTACTCGCACCCTGTCGAGCTAAGGCGGCTAGAGCGAGTCTATTCCGCGCGCGAGACGACAAGCGCTTGTCGTGCTAAGTCAACAGTTAAAATGGCACGTCAGACGTTTTATACGCGCGTACCTACAAGCTCGTTTTTGAAAGCGCGTGTACGGTCGACCAAGAAAGTGGTCTACCACTTTTGACAAAAGTTTCTGTGAGATCAAAATTATCACAAGGTTGACATTGTTTCTCTCATAATATTATAGCGAGGAGAAATCGACCTTGTTGTTTCGTGAGATTCAAATGAATATCGATCTTGAGGGGGTAAACCAATGTCTTGGTCGACTGTACGTACGCACAGGTGCCGTTTTGTTTTCTTCGAGCGTTGACGCGCATACAGCGCGGGCAAGAACGCATGCGACCAGCGTTTCATACGCGCATAATACGCTCGTGAACGGCCTGGCCACGACTTTGAGCGATGCGACGAGCGGTGCGACGGGCGACGCGACGAGGCAGAGCGGAGCGGCGCGCATGCCACGGACTTCGCAGGCGCGATAGCGATTTCGCGCGCAGGGGACGTATTTAAAATAGCGTTATCAAATATTGCTATGAAATGTCTTGAAAGTAGCGCATATTTCAGACAGGACATTTTATTTTTAAGAAATAGAGCGCAGGACTTAAATAAACGTCATCGAACATATTGGGAATTCTTTACTTTGTATCAATAATAGGTGTACAGAAAACACCCCGAATAGTTTTACGAGCATACCGGGTTGAGTATTGTATGTAGGTAAGTATACCTACTCCAACCCAATCCGCGCTGGGCCCGCGTGGGAACTATAGCCCAAGCCCTCTCATATTGAGAGGAGGCCTGTGCCCTGCAGTGGGACGTATATATGTATAGGCAGGAGTATGGTATAGTAGGTATACTCCAACATTTGAATTTGTTAAAACAATAATTGCAATGATTTGAAACAAAAAAACAGACTTCAATTTAGCAATATCCTGAAAGCATACATCTGTCTATTTAATTACTTAAATACCAACAAAATGTAAGATCTAACTTGATAATAACCTTACGTAAGATTATTATAAATTAGTAAAAGTCAAAAGTTAACTCTGAAGAAGTATTTACATAACATTATAATTCGGTGTACATTATTCGCGCGCGAATCGTCTAAAAAATTTTATTCTCCTCCGCGTCGCCCGAAACGTGCCGCTCGTAACGCTCGTCGCGTCGCTCTGAATTCGTGGCATCCTCCATTCAGCCCGTGTCTTTGTTTCGGTCGCGCCGCTGGCCGCTCGTCGCCGCCGCGCGCCGCCCGGCGCAATTCGCGTCGCTAGTCGCGCGAGCGGCAACCTCGTGGCATGGCCTGTATACTACTATGCGATTGTTTTTGCCGCTCACCGCCCGCCGCTGCCGCTGCCGCTCGCCGCGCGTGGTCGTGGCCAGGCCGTAAGCGCGTACACGCATGTTCCATTTAATGTGGCGCGCGTGTAACCGCGTACGCCAAAACCGAGAGTATACGCGCGTATGAAACGCCTAAGGCTCAATTCATACCAGAAGAGCGGCGAAGGGCGGCAAAGCGGAGCGCAGTTTCAGTGTCATGAGAATTTTAAGTTTATTTTCATTACAATAAGACTTACTATCGCACGAGAAACTCCAACGAGGCGCGCGGATGCCCGAGGGTCCGCGGGAATTCCGGCGAATTCCATAAATGAAGCCGTGCGACTGCGCGAGACGTCGCGGGAATGCCCGAGGATACTCGAGCAGTTGCGAGCGGCCGCTGGCAATATCCCGCCCAGAGATCTTGGACTTCCAGCGCATTCCAGCGACTTCCCGCACATTTCAGCGACTTCTCGAGCAGTAGCGGGAATCCTCGCGCCTTCTCTGCCGAGCGGGTCGCTGCGCTTCGCCGCCCTTCGCCGCTCTTCTGGTGTGAAATGAGCCTAATCTGAAATCGCTCTAGGCTTCGCGTCGTGCGTCGCGTCGTGTTGACATCCCACCAGCGCATGTCATTTCTATGGACAGTCGCACACAGTCGTCGGACTAATAATAAATACATGATACAATTTACTTATTTTTATTTTATTTTAACACATTTAAATATCAATTACATACTCGTAAGTATAACAATTAATCATTAAAACATCTACTGAGAAGTAACGAGGAAACTTATACTATTTTAAACAAAAAACTGTCTTTAGACTCACTCATAGTGAACCAAAACGGATATACTTACGTCTGTACATCGAGACTAGCTCGGCATATTTCGAGGAAATGCGTGACCCATCACCAGTACGTCTAGTGTGTTCAAAACGCTCATGCAGTCGCTAACGATTTCGTTTGCGAGTTATCGCAAAATTGTATGGAAACTGAGACAGCGCCGCCAGCGGAACGTTTGCACAACTGCCGCGGTCGACACGTCTCCATACCATTCCGCGTTAATTCGCAAACGAAATCGATATCGAATTCATCATCGTTTTGAACACAATAGACATACTGGAGGAACGCGCCACGACAGCGGATCGACGCGCACGTTGCTCCAGACGAAGGGTCATGAATTTGCCCAAATCATGTCGAGATGATCTAGATCATCATTTCTTAAGCTCGGGTCGCGACCCAAATCTGGGTCGCGGGCCATATCGAGGTGGGTCGCAGGACCCGCGGGACTTTTTGAAAAATAAACCGCAATCACTGCTTTTCATTTGCTTTTAATGGTTATTTGGGTCGCGGGCTTCAAATATTTTTGAATCTTGGGTCGCCAGGCAAAAAGGTTAAGAACCGCTGATCTAGATAATAAAGACGTAAGTAAAACTTAATATCCTGATCAGCAGAGCAACCCTCGCCAGACCAGAGTCAGAACGAGTGGTGATCGAGCACATCACAGAAAAAGACTACAGTTATACTCATCATAGTACTTACGACTAAAAAAGATACAGCTGTGCTAAAATGCATCGTATATAGGGTGGCCCCAAAATGACCGTAAATATTACCATTGATCGGGTATACCTACGCGTCTGAAAATCCCATAATGAAAATTTTCAATAACATATTACAGGGGTTTGCAGACGCGTTTTGCCGAACACTGGTTAAAATATTAACGGTCAATTTCCGACCACCCTGTATACTATGTGAAGGCAAAAACAGCGCGTATTTTGATACATTATCTGTACCTGTCTCAATAGACGTCTGAAGATTGTTTTTCTTTTATTGATGTTATATTTTTATCAACTACTATCTGTGCCCGCGACTTCGTCCGCATGGAATAGTGGCAAATTTCCCCCGTTTTTTTCACATTTTTCAATTTTTCTTCGCTCCTATTAGTTGAAACGTGAGCTTATAATGCCTAAAGCCTTCCTCGATGTATGGTCTATCCAACACAAAAATAATTTTTCAATTCCAACCAGTAGTTCCTGAAATTAGCTCGTTCAAACAAACAAACAAATAAACAAACAAACAAACTCTTCAGCTTTATTATATTAGTTTAGGGCAAAAATTATCAGCCCACACTACTCGTCTCTGAACTTACTTTATCCCTAATTACTTTTTCTTACTTAATTTTTGCCTAAAGATCAAATTGGGAAAGAAATAAAGTTGTCATGTAAACTATTTTGTTTGAAGAGTTTTGCAAACATGAACTTTTTTTCATTTAAATCTTATCTATTTTCCACGATATTATAAAAAGTAGGGTGAACGGATAAATTTGCCGCTTTATGTACTTATTATTATACTCATAGACAAACAAAACAAGTTACATTTCAGTTTACAAAATTACGTTAAAAATTATCATTACCTACGAGTTATTTTGAGTTATTTTTAAACACACGTCAGCGCATTACCTGAGTAAAGTAATATCTTTTTCTGAGCGTCTAGTGTAGTGATATTTAACGCGAAGAATTGTAGCTACGGAAACTTTGTCGACCGCGGCAGTTGTGCAAACGTTCCGCTTAGGGGCGCTATCTCGGTGTCCATACAATTCCGCGTTAATTCGCAAACGAAATCGTGTCGTTTATTCACCGTCTTCATTAGGTACACTCATTGAGGATAGAACCTATAGAGTACTAATGTCATCTTGGTTGTTCGGAAATTATTCCGCAAAACAATTGAAGTGATCGCTGTGCTCTTATTGGCCGGTCCAAAATCGCGCGTAACGCTAGTGCCTTTTTCTCTACGGTTATTGGCTCTGTACAGTTTCTGTGACAGTGACGGTGACGTTTAGTATGTTGAAATCAACAAACTATTTGCGGACCGGGGTTGCGAACATTGTTTCTCTATAGGTTCTATCCTCTATGGGTCAGGAAGTCTAGTGTATTCAAAACGATCATGGATTTGGTAACCATTTCGAATTAACACGGAATCGTATGCAGACGTGTCGACCGCGGCAGGTGTGCAATCGCGCTGTCTCGGTTTCCATACAATTCCGCTTTAATTGGCAAACGAAATCGACCAATTCTTGACCAACTTCATAACATAGGCGAAGGCTAAACGTACATACAATAAATATTGTCATCCTTCAATATTTATCATATCCTTGTTCGTTTGTTTGTTCCGCTTTCACGCCGTAACTACTGAACCGATTGCTTTGAAATTTTGCAGGCGTCAAGATAGAAGCCCGGATTAAATAATACGGTACTTTTAATCCCAAAAAAAATGATGTTCCCAAGGGAATGTTCCCTTTATACCGCAATATAATCGAATCCCACGCGGGCCAAACCGCGGGCAGAAAGCTAGTATATTATACAGTATGTGATATAATATTGATCATCTAATCTGCTATATTGATGGAAAATACACTGAATTCATGAATAGATTGTGATCCATCAGTATTCTCATTTGTTGGATCACAATATTTATTGTACCTACGTCTAGCCTTCGCCATAGACGCTCTGGTCGATTCCATCAAAAAGCTGTTCAATTCTGGGCCACCTTGGCTGGCGTGTGCATGTCGCGCACCTGGCGCGCCAGCCACGCGATGCCGTCGGCCAGGCCGGCGCCGGAGCGCGCGCTGGCGGCCGCCACGTGCCACGGCCGATCAGCAATCCTCGCCAGACCTGGGTAGAAACATAGATCAGCTGTTAAAGATAAATACATACATACATACATATTCTCACGCCTGTAGGGGTAGACAGAGCACATGAATTCAAAAATCCAGTGCCACGTTTAGCAATTTCAGGGTAACCTGGTTAAACGTGATATTGCAGTGACAGGTTGCTAGCCCATCGCCCACAATACACTAACCCTTTCCCAGAGTCGACTCTTACGACACCCACGGGAAGAAAGGGGGAGGTGCTATTTTAACCCGGCACCACACGGGAAAATAGACTAGATTAGTAAGATATAGTGGTAGATCACCTATGAGATGGACCGGCCAGGTGAAGGCAGTGATAGATGGCCCATTGCATGTGGGTACTCGTGAAGCCGCAGTGAGAGACGAATGGCGGAGAGTTGTAAAACGTGTCACTCAAGACACATCATGATGACCACGACCACTCTGCCAAGAGTGATGCGCAGGAGAAGAAGAAGTAAGTATAATTTAACTCGTACATACATACAATCACGCCTGTTGTTCCCAAATGGGGTAGCCAGAGCACACGAAACTTGATGAACAAAACCATGATTATGACTACATCACGCTTTCCTGTCACTTCTAGCATAGTTTTAGGAATGCAAAGATGGAAGAGGAAAAATAGTGACAGGTTGCTAGCCCATCGCCTAAAGCAGGGATGGCGAACCAATGGCACGCGTGCCAACTTTGGCACGCAGCAAAATAATTCAGGCACGCCGAATGATACAGTAAAGACGAATCTATCTGAGACGATATCTAGAATCAAGAATATCAAGATAAATTCTTGCAATTTAGAATGTTTAATGAATAGCTTCCTTAACTTAATAAGTAGTCTTAATTCCTCTATTTTTTGAGCTTTTAAGGCATTTCACGTAAGGTATGTGTTACTACATTAAATACGACACTTTCTAGTCTTAGTTTAACACATACCTTAAGTGACTTTTAACTTCGTCGGGTTTGTTTATCTTTTTTTAAGTATCTATAAGTCTCAACCATAACTCATAGTAAAACAACACACTCACATCTTTATAATTCTCGACGATGGGTCACGAATTAACCCGAAACATGTAAAGCTAATCTCGATATAAACACGCAAGTGAGTTTATTTTATTCCATTGTTACTTGCCCAGAGCTCCAGCTAGCTGTTCTGCCGGCAACGCTCCGGCGACGTCGCTCTTGTTGGCGAGGACCAAGAGCGGCACGCGGTGCGCGCTCATGTCCGGATGGGCCAGCACCAGCTCCAGCTCCTCACGGGCTACCACTGTCAAAGCACGGGAACCAAACGTGAGTCGACTCGTGGTGACAGACTAGCTGTAAATTTCGGACGTCTCTAGTTACACAGTGACAGGTGTAGTATATCTCTCGCCCATCTTGACTCACGCCTTGCCATGCTTCGCCTGTTGGTAATATAGGGCAGGAGTACATTAAAATCTATACATATAATAAATCTGTAACAAGTCCGTGTCTGTACATTGAAGATATTTGAGAAAAACTGTTACTAGGGCTATTTATCAGCGTAATAGAACCTAAAACAATAGTTTTTAGAATTATTGTCTGTTTGTCTGTTTGTCTGTTTGTCTGTTTGTCTGTTTGTTTGTGCGCGCTAATCTCTAAAACGGCTTAACGTAGAAGGTTGCGGTTTTCACTGATGTATAGGCAATTTTTCGGATTAACATATAGGGTATATTTTATTTAAATCGGTTCACAAATAAAAAAGTTACGTCCATTTTAAGAATTTATCAATTAGTGCTTGAAAGTATCGTTGTTGGTTTATAAAAAACTTAGTGAAAGCATTGAAGTTTTGTAATTTATAGTCCTTTAAATGATAACATGGAACTTGCATAATTATGAAAAAAATAGATAACACACGAAAAAAAATTCCAACATAAGAAGAGCTGGCAGTAATATACTAAACCGTATAAAATAGGGTTCATTTTAAGTTGGACGTTGCACAGGCGCGGCAAGCACTACTATAAAGCCCGCCGCGAGCTCCACCGCGGCCAACCTAAACAACTCAACCCCCTGAACATCTTGGAAGTTGACGTCCTACTGGAGGGCCGTCAACTACGGATCTATGCGGCCTACAGACCGGCGGCATCACCGGCCAACATCACGGCAGAACTTGGCGTGGCATGGCCAACATCACGGCATGGCACCCATGCAGATCATCCTGGCGGGTGATCTCATCGTCAAACATCCAGCCTGGCACTCCATCAACACAGATACCGCCGGAAGGGCGATCCACAAAGCCGCAGTCTTGGGACCCGAAGAACAGACCAATTACTGCGTTGCGAGCGGGTCGGAGCAGGTCATAGACTTCGCAATTAGCAAGGAAGTGACTGTAGAGATGGTGCAGGAGGCACTCCCTGACTTGGCATCCGATCACATACCAGTCCTGAAGTCCACAGCAACCACAATAGAACGGTGGCCGGGAAGACGCATCAACTGGAAAGTGTTCTCAGCAGCTCTGGAGAAGAAATCCCAGACCTGACCGATCACATCCGCTGAGGATGTGGAAGAAGCCGCCAACACACTGGCCGCCAACATCCAGAAGTCGCTTAGTCGAGCTACACACACTGTTCCGGAAACAAAGAGGAGAAACTCACTCCCAACCCAGATCCAGGATCTCATACAGCTTACCCGCCAACTGAGGCGGCGGTGGCGGCTGACTAGATGCCCTTCCCTAAAGACCCTGGTAGAAAAGGCTAAAGAAGAACTGAAGTTGCATGTTACGTACAGAGGCCTGGTAGAGCCACATCGCGTCGATAGACGGAGACGTCCTCTCCATCGACCGGTTGTAATAACAGCTGAGCGCAACATCGACGTCAACGAGACCACTGCGAGATCGGGACGGCCAAATGTGGTACAAAGCGGAAGACGAGGCGGAGATCTTCGCCGAGTACCTCGAGAAGCAGAGTACACAGCAGCACTCAGCGAACACTTTGAGAGATACTTCACCCCACCCATCGAGACCCGCCATGACAACCCAGTTATCGTCTCGCCCAGCGAAGTGGAAAGGGAGCTAAAGAGATCTAACCCAAAGAAAACACCTGGCGTCGACACGATCCTGAACATAGCCCTCTGCGACGTCTACCGCGATGGACCATCGCGGCGATGACTAGAATCTTAAACGGAGTCACGCGCACCGGCCATTTCCCGACGGCCTGGAAGCTCGGTCGGTTGATAATGATACCGAAGCTCGGGAAGAATCTACAGAAACCGGAGAGTCATCGACCGATCGCGCTCCTCAACACCACTGCCAAGGTGTTCGAAAGGTTAATGCTAAAACATCTGCAACCACACATAGGACCACGCCACGAACAGTTCGGCTTTCGTAGAGCGCGCTCCAGAACCCTGCAGCTAACGAGAGTGCTTCACTTCCTGGCCGAGCCGAGAAACAGGAAGGAGCAAGCAGCGGCTGTATGGCTGGATATTGAAAAGGCGTTCGACAGGGTATGGCAATGAGTGGGTGCTATTCAAACTATATGCGTTACCAGCTCCGCGCTCTGGCCTCCTTCCTAAATGACAGAAGACACGTCGTGACGGTGGAAGATGCTACCTCAACGGAGCGCCGCATCCTAGCGTGCGTCCCACAGCGAAGCTGTCTGTCATCGGCCCTTTATGTTCTCTTCATCGACGACTCTCCGGTGATCGGTGACGTCCAACTGGGACTTTTCGCCGACGACGCAGCCTACTTCACTTCGTCGATGAATATCACCCACGCGACGAAAAAGTGAGCTGGTGCATCCCTAGGGACCCCCCGACGCCTGTTAATCTGGCCGGCAGGAACCACCGGTGGGTTTTTTATGAGTATGCCTTCCTGTGAGGAGAGCCCTACATAAATGTCGCGTCGTCCCCAAGACGTGGCGGTATGCGTAAAGCATTTTCCCACCGCCCAAAAAAAAGCCGCACCGATTGCACGACCAAGAGGTGTCGTGGACCAACTTGGCGAAAAACCTGGGCGTAAGCAGTACGTCGAAGAGGTCCCTCCCTACCCTAGAAAACTCCACGGTTTAATTCTCGCCGGCTCCACGTGTAACATCGTGTACAGAGAAGCTTTATAACTAATTGTTATATCTAATACTCAAAGTTAACTTTTTCCTGTAAAACACCCAAAATATAACCAATGGTTTTGCACGTTCCAAGTTTCACAAAACGTATCGTGCATGTGTTTTGCGTCCCGTTTATTTTGCTCTGAATGAAGCGTTCACGTTCACTTTCTTTTCTTGATATTAATTCATTCATTCATAATTATAACAGACAGTATCAGATAATCAGAGTTATTATTATTAATAGCCAGAGTTAAATCGAAGTCCACGCGGACGGAGTCGCGGGCACAGCTAGTAAACAATAAAACAGAATTTATATTAACAAAAAAAAACATTAAAATTTCGATTCAATTTCAAATTAATTGATGGAAATATAATAAAAATATAGTTTGTGTTTTTTTTGTAAATGTCAGCTGCCCAAAAATGGTGCTAAGGTGGCCACAAACGGTACTCCTGCCCTACTTAGATAGGTATGTAAGCGACTGCGTACAGTACGTAATTGGGCCTTTATAAAATACAAGTGATTATGAAAAAGTAGATCTACGCCTTTTATTATGCAGCATGTAACAGTCACATTTAATTACTATTTTCTCCTCAAATAATTAATATCGTTTCAGGCATATTTCCTCTGTAACATTTCGCATGTTGACTACCCTCTTTACTGAAAGCGTAGTGTGTGCACTAAATGAAAGGTGGCGCCACTGTACTAACCGAGGCGTAGATGATCGGCTGCGTCCACGACGAATATGAGCGCATGCGCGCGGCGGTAGTGGCGCTCCCACAGAGCGCGCGCGCGCGCCGCGCCCGAGACGTCCCACGCGCTGAAGGCCACGCCCCCGCCTGCGCAGTGAGAGAACAATGATCTATAGGTACAGTCGGCCAAGAAATTGTAATTGGTAGCAACCATAAAATTATATGTAATTGATAATGTTACTTTGTAAGTGTTCCATCTGTGAAGCGAGCCCCTGCGCTGAAAGAGCGCTGTAAGTCGGTAGTCACTTCTCACAATCTATTGTACCTTCAAATAATCGCTATAACAATTGGCACCAACCACAGATTTATAATTAATCTGTTACTGCGGGCGGGGGCGCCGCAGGGTCGGGGGGTCACAGCGCGCGCAGTAGCGACGTCTTGCCCGCGCGGTCGAGCCCCAGCACCAGCACCGGGGCGGTCACGCGAGGTCTGTTGCCCAGCCATGTGGATACACGGTCCAGGAGACCCGTAACTTACTTTGGAAGTGTTCCATTTGTGGAGCGACCCCCTGCGCGGGCGGGGGCGCCGCGGGGTCGGGGGGTCGCAGCGCGCGCAGTAGCGACGTCTTGCCCGCGCGGTCGAGCCCCAGCACCAGGACCGGGGCGGTCACGCGAGGTCTATTGCCCAGCCATGTGGACACACGGTCCAGGAGACCCATAGCCTAGGGTAAGTAAGTAATTAAATAAATGTGTAAGTAAACACTTTGTATAAAAAAACTAAATTAAAAAAAACTGACTGGTTACTAACTTATTTTGCTTAGTCGCTTTTTACGACACCCACGAAATAAATTTCGAAGTACTATGCCAAATCCGACAACTACATGTGGATCATAACTTAATAAATAAGTATCATAATTACCCCACAAAAGTACTGTATCCTAAATGTTGTATGTAAGAGATCCCTTGATACTTAAGTTCACGTTTGTACTTTGTCATCTTACATACATAGGTACGACAACATCTGTGTTCCCAAATGGGGTAGGCAGAGTACAAGAAACACGACAAAACCGTGACTAATTCGCGTTTCTTAGCCACTTCTAGCATAATTTTATTAAGTGACATAGATTGCTAGCCTATCGCTCAAAATAATCTACCGAAACTTATTTCCTTAGACCCCTGTTACGAAATCATAATACAAGTTTATAACTAAAGTAATTATCGTCGGCTCAAATCTATTGGTTCTCATGGGAAAGTAAGTTATTTTACTTACTTTATTTTAGCTTATTTTAAGTCTGTTATTTAAGACACACACTTATTATTCATCTAACTCGATTACATAAATTTAGATTAAAATTTAAGTAACACTTGACAATCACGCAGTTTTTGAGTATTCTTCGGTTTCTAAAGTTGTTTTATCGACTCATCGGTCTCCTGGCAACGCGCTACAAACAAACCCAGTAAAGAACCTTCATATAAGTAGTAATTATATGAATGTCGCATCAAGCTTTTGTTAACTTCATTACAATTGCCATTGTGTTACTTTTGAAAGAATTTAAACCCAATCTTGCTTTCAAATTTTAATGTAGTGATGCTAGCGCCACCTATCATCTAATAGTAGAACTGGCTTCCACGAACGTCATCAACCGTCACAGTGTTTTACATCACGCTAACAAAGTTTCGGAGATTGGTTGCATAAGTACAAGTTCCAACTTTCTCTTTGTGGACTTCGGTTCCCAGGCGGAGGCAGAAAGATTTCTCTATATTTGAGTCTTTGGTTTGATTGGTCACTCCTACTTGAAAATGACGACAGTTACACAGTACCCGGCATCTAACGTGGCAAGATTTTAAGTAGTGAAGTAAGGCCGGGCACTACTTTTTCCATGGAAAAGCGATGCGTGAACCTATCCCCACGACATTAAACCTTTGGGACGGGACAATAAAATAAAAACCTAGAATCAGATAAATAAAACAAATTCCGTTGAAAATGACAACAGATAGTAATTAATTTTAGTAACTGTACCTATTGAAATTCCAATAAGTAACTCTAAATGGGATTTGCTTTAGAGCGTATACCTATCACTAAATAGGTACCTACTTTATAATATTTTTTAACCGACTTCAAAAAAAGGAGGAGGTTCTCAATTCGTCGGGATATTTTTTTTTATACATACATACATACATACATACATATTCTCACGCCTGTATTCCCAAGAGGGGTAGGCAGAGCACATGAATTCAAAAATCCAGTGCCACGTTTAGCAAATTCAGGGTAACCAGATGATTAAACGTGATAGTTACGTTTTTTTTTATCATTCACATATATTTATTTTCATCTTAGGTTAGATTTTTACAATGCTTATATAAAAGTAATAAAATAAAATAAATTACAAAATATA
>BHDV01035064.1:98310-117203 GCA_005406045.1 Adoxophyes honmai
GTCGAACAGCCGAACTACTTACCTGGTGAAGCGCCCTAGCGCCACCTATCGTCGAACAGCCGATCTACTTACCTGGTGAAGCGCCCTAGCGCCACCTATCGTCGAACAGCCGAATTACTTACCTGGTGAAGCGCCCTAGCGCCACCTATCGTCGAACAGCCGAACTACTTACTACAAACGTCCATGGTATACCCAACAGTCAATAAAAATCCTACATCCCGTTAACGAAGTTTCGACGTTCGGTTGCATAATTACAAATTCCATCTTCCTCTCTGTGGACTTAGCTCCACAGACATAACATCTGCCTGAAGAGAGATCTCTCTATTGGAGTCTTCCCCAAATACCTCAATATGACAGGTGTTCATGTTATGTATCTGTCACCAGAAAATAAGATCCGTAAGTTTATAAATTTCCTAAATTCTTCCAGGAAATTTGTAAACTTCCGTAAGATTCTAAACGAGAGACAAGTTATTTTACGCCTACGTTTTCGTAAAACAATCCAATTAGGTTAGGTTAGATTTCGTTGGTTTAGGTTAGGTTAGGTTCGAAAAGATAAAATATTGCGAAAATGTGGGCGTAAAAACTTTATACGAACTTCCGGATTTGTTGTTTTCCGATGACATAGGTATAAGAATGCTCCTTGATTGTCGGCAGTTGGTGCTGGACGCGGCGATTGCTTGGGCGCAGCGGCGTTGGGGCGTGCAATCGGTCGCGCTGGTGGAAGGAGCGCTGCGCTGGGAGCCCGCCACGGGGCTGCGGTACCGCCTGCTGCTGCGGGCCGAGGGCGGGGACGCACAGGTACAGGTACAGGGCACACTGTTGCACTGCATGATTCTAAGGGCCAACTCACACCAAAAGAGCGTCGAAGCGCAGCAAAGCGAAGCGCAGTTTCATTGTCATGAGAATTTTAACATTATTTCATTACTATAATACTTATTATCGCACATGAAACTCCTATTATAACTATTAGAAACCGTCGAGTGTGTATGACGAGTGTTAAATGTGAGTGAAATGGAAGAAGTATGCCAATAGAAACGAATGGCTCTCTGTTGCGTCTGCCTACCCCGCAGGGAATAAGACGTAACGTTTATGTTTAGGTATAATAAGTGTCGTAGGCGACTAAGGGAATAGGTTTAGGTATGTTTAAGGCGAGACAGGCTAGCAATCTGTCACTATTGTACCTCTTCCTGAAACTATGGTAAAAGTGGCTGCAAAGCGTGATATAGTCATAGACATGATTTTGTCTGACACATTTCGTGTGCACTGCCTACCCCATTTGGGAACATGGGCGTGATTGTATGTATGTATAATAAATGATTGTATGTATCTTACTAATATTATAAACGTGAAAGTTTGTGAGTATGGATGGATGGATGTATGGATGGATGTATGGATGGATGGATGGATGTTTGTTACTCCTTCACGCAAAAACTACTGAATGGATTTTCATGAAACTTTACAGTAATGTAGCTTATACATCAGAATAGCACATAGGCTACAATTTATTAAGATTTTGTTTGAATTTTCCAAAATATGACGGTAAGTGTCGAGAAAGTAGGAAAAAATCTAATGTCTGCTGGCTATTCTGGCGGGCGCTTCCTAATAATAATTCCGAAATCTCTTCTGTGTTAGCCCGAATTTAACGCGTGCGAAGCCGCGGGCAGAAGCTAGTGTATAATAAATCGCTAACCAACCTTGGCTTCTCAGGCCGCCCCGATGCTGCGTCAAGTAGAAGTGTTCCGCCTCCTGGGCGCAGCTCGTCTGGTCTCCGTTCCTTACGTGACCGAGTCAGCTCGGTTACACCTGGTGCTGCCGGTGCGGCTGGCAGGCTCGGCTGCAGCGGAGGATGCGGCGGGATTCTTGAAGAGATACGAGGCTGTGTGCTTGCTGAAGGATAAGAATACTAACTTGGTTGTTGTGAGTATATTTACATGTATATTGGACGTCCCGTGGCTGTGCCACGTGGACGGAAAATACCACAAACCAGACACCACACGAATATGTTTTTCCATCTTTGGATTACTGCTTTTCAGTAAACAGAATACTTTCAAAATATTGCTAATTTGAAGTCGGTTTTTTTTGTTTAAAATTATTGTCAATAACATCTGCATTCCTAAATGGGGAGAGAACAGGTATCATTAATACAATGATTTTTCAGATTAATTTTTATTTTATTTCCTTTATTGTTTTATAAAATTGTCGGCAAAAAATCATGGTTTTGCCTATGTAACGCTTTGAAACTCTTATCTACCCCATTCAGGAGTATACGCGTAATGTTTGTATTTATTCCCCCATTGACTAAACTACATTACATACTAAAGCAAACAAATTTAATTTAATTTAATTTAATTTAATTTAATTTAATTTCTTCCCGCAGGTGTTGGTGTCAGAAGACGCAGCGGAAACGCCGGCCGCGGGCGCGCTGCGGGCCGCCGCGGCCGCGCTGGCGACCAAGTACCGCGCTACTATCGACGTGATAGCGACTACGCTGGCCCCCGGTTCGGAAACTGAGGTAAGGGCTACTCGCTCTTGGCATCTATAGCTGAATACATACAATCACGCTTGCATTGCTAAATGGGATAGGGACAGCATACGAACGTGACAGACAAAATTGTGAAATCATATTTCGCAGCTATTTCTAGCATAAGTTTAGCTTTAAAAATTAGATGGAAGAGCTATAATAGTGACCGTAGCCTAGACTATACTTAAAACTATTTCCTTGGGCTACTGTCGTTTTTTACTGAAGCATCTATTCACAGTAGCATTTTTTCCAACTTGAATCGACACAGAAACGGAAACGTAGATACATACATACATACATATTCTCACGCCTGTATTCCCAAGAGGGGTAGGCAGAGCACATGAATTGAAAAATCCAGTGCCACGTTTAGCAATTTCAGGGTAACCAGGTGGTTAAAATAGATATTGCAGTGACAGGTTGCTAGCCCATCGCCCGCAATGCCCGCCTGAAACGTAGATAGGTTTTGGTTATGTTACGTTTTCATCGCCCCTGAGGGTCCAACTTACATAAAAACAGGAAAGCCGCAAGAGCAGAGCCTCGTCGACATTGTTTCTGTTATTTGGAGAAAAATGCTACTTTGAAAATAGGCTTTAGTAGAAACGGTCCCGTTTAAAAAGAGGAAAAATGCGAATAGAAATTTTGCCACAAAGTAATAGTGACTTTGGGAAGGTCATCTAACCTCTTATCCCCACTTGTAATGTTGCCATGTTATTAACCTGTGGCCGGCAGGAGGCGGCGGCGGCGCGGGCGGCGCGCGCGGCCACGGACGCGGCGCTGGCTCGATTGCCGCGCGACGCGCTCATACTGCTGGCTGACTGTAAGATGGAGTTCAACGAGGACTTCCTTAACCGGGTGAGTTAACTGTTTACCGTGCCAAGAACCCAATCCACACATACATAATTTGCAATTGGCCTTTCTAATTGTGCTGTTAAATTTTTGTCGTCGCTGCATGTTGCATGCTGAACTCGCGGAGATTTCAAAATTCACGACCTTCTCTTTCTTTCTTGTTGTTATTGTAAAACCTAATTTGCTGATGTCTTCTTATTCCAATTAATACCTATTTGATCATCATCGTCATTATTGTATTGTATGACTCTTTATTGCACATAAAAACAATTACAAAAAACAAGAAAACAGAATGCAGGCTTTATCATTATCACAGCCATGTAGCGTAAGGGCTGTGCGATATTCGCCTTAGTTCTCGAGTCACATGTAGAGTTTTTGACAAAAATGTATTATTCACAGGCGCGTATGAACAGCATAGCGGGCGTGCAGTGGTTCCTGCCCCGCGGCTTCGCGCGCTTCGCGACCTTCGCCCACCCCAAAGTGGTCCAGCCGGACGGCAGCCGGCCGCAGCACCACACGGGCCGGTTCACGCGCCGGCGCGCCGTCGCCGCCTTCTACCGCGCCGACTACACGCAAGGTACGTCTGCCACACACTTATATCTGTCACCGGAAACAAAATCTGTAAGTTTATAAATTTCCAAGAAAATTGATAAACTTTCGAAAGATTCCAAACAAGACACAAAAAAAATTTTTACGCCTACATTTTTGGAAAATTCTATCTAATCTAACATAACATAACAAAACCTAATCTGGCCTAAATTAATAAAATCTAAAGTAACCTAACCTAAATTGATTATTTTACGAAAATGCGGCCGAATATAATACAATTTGTCTCCCGTTTGGAATCTTACGGGAGTTTATAATTTCCTAGAAAATTTTCGTAAATTTATAAACTTACGGATTGTGTTATTTTCAGGTGACATATCCAAATAGATGATTCACATGTATGTACTTCGCGTGCCAAAAGGGAGAGCTATGCTTGTCATTTGACGCGATTTCATTTAGTTTTGTACCACTTAGATTAGTTTCTAGAGACAGGACATCTTGAATAAGGCGGCGTCACCTTTGAATCGGTTTCACTCGGACTGGCGATTTCCATCACTAAAGCGCTCATGGGACGTTACAGTAGATAGAGAAAAAGTGGCACGCTTGGTTTTCATACAGATGCAGGAACTCGCGGTATCTATTTCGATATAAATCTGTAGTCTACACTATGACTATGTGGACATAGATAAAAGAAACGGTATCTGTTTTGCGCCGGCGGGCAAAATTCGAGTGTTGACCCGCTGCAATTTATCTCTGTCGCACGCGTGTAGGAATATTGCCCTCACGCTCGCACAGTGCGATCCATGCTCAAGACCTTTGGTACAATTCAGTGGTTTTATTTTAGTGGTGCAAGATTAATTCGTAACTTAGAGGTCTAGGAATTCTATAATTTAATCTATGACTCTTATTTAAGGGATTTTGTAACTTGTACTGAACTAAAACGGATTTACTCACGTTTATATATTGAGATTAGCTTTGTTGGATGTGCGCATCTATCCGCTGCCGTGGAGCGTAGCTCCAGATGATGGGTCACGAATTGGCCCAAAACATGGCGAGCTCGATATAAAAACGTGATCAGATCCGTTTCGGATCACTATGAGTTCACTGCAGCAACACGTTCTAGTCGCCTCGCGCGCGGGATAGTAATATTGTACAAAAGGAAAAAAATATATGCAAATGAAATGGCGAAGCACAAAGGCGGACTTATCCCTTAAGGGATCTCTTACAGCCAACCTTTGGATTGGGATAGTGTACCTGTCGTTCTCTGACGTTTCTAGTCAAACATTGACGGGCAGTCTCACGCGTATCTCTTCTCGCGCCTTGCGCTAAGCCGGCTGGTAACTTATTGTTTGTCCCGGTCCCCAGCGCTGGCGGAGTGGTCGGCGGCAGGCGGCGCGGCCGCGGCCCCGGTGGCGGCCATCTTGTCCCGCGGCGCGGCGCGCTGCCTGCGCGCGCCGGAGCCAGGCCTTGTGTTACAACCCCCGCCCCCGGTCTGCGGGGAAGACCCGCAAAGGCTGCAGTGCCTGACGCAGCTCAGGTAAGCTATACAAGTACAGGTGTAGTCAAAGAATTTGATAGCTGCCAATTTGTGCCTTTTTTCAAGAAATTTCACTGTGACATACAATACTAAGTACTAATCAAAGCAACTCATGAAAAGGTTGAGTGGCACAGGTATCAATTTCCTTGACTGTACCAGAGGTATAAGTTACATCGGTAATTTTCGGCAGCGGCAACGACCAGACAAATACCGTAATCGAATGTATGACCAATTCAATGAAAACTTAATAACCTTGAGCGTAAAGTAGAATATGCAGTAACAGATGACATCTCTCTTTCTCGCTCTTCTCGCCAGGCTAAATGACGGTAATAAAGACTCCAATAGAGATCTTTCTCCAGGCAGATGTTATGCCTGGGGACCGAAGTCCGCAGAGAGGAAGTTGGAATTTGTAGTTATGCAACAGATCGTCGAAACATCGTTAGCGGGATGTAGAATTTTTATTGATGGTTGGGTATACCATGGACGAACATAGCAAGTAGTTCAGCCATTGGACGATACGTGGCGCTAGGGCGCTTCGCCTGGTAAGTAGTTCGGCCGTTCGACGATAGGTGACGCCAGGGCGCTAATTATATCGCGCAGGTATATCGGTGGCAGGGGCGGAAACCTTTTGATAGCTACTATATTCTTTTTGTGATGTTTTTGTAGTTCAATAAATCATAATTTAAGCCATTATTTTCGACAATGTCTGCATTGGTGCCAGGTTAGAAAAGCACCTCCCCCTTTCTTCCCGTGGGTGTCGTAAGAGTCAACTCTGGGAAAGGGTTAGTGTATTGTGGGCGATGGGCTAGCAACCTGTCACTGCAATATCACGTTTAACCATCTGGGTACCCTGAAATTGCTAAACGTGGAACTGGATTTTTGAATTCATGTGCTCTGCCTGCCCCTCTTGGGAATACAGGCGTGAGATGTATTTTCAACAAAATTGACGTTGGATTTTTTTTCAGGGAGGCGGGCGACTTTGAGTATTTAGAGCTGGGCGCCAAACACGCGCTGGCGAAGCTGTTGTTAGAAGAACAAGCCGAGAGGGAGCGCTGATGCGCCCTGAACTTGCATTACTGCCCGTTCATTGCCACTGACGCCTATCGGTGTCAGAATTCTATGAAGTTAGAGATGCACGGCAATGAAAGGGTTATATTGACGAATAAGTTTTATTAGAATTTGGCAATCGTGTAAATTTAGAAATAGGCGATATATATAATAGGTGAAATGGTTGCGAATCTTTGATACCGGCACTGGGGCAAACGAGAACACGTATGTGCGTTGGCAGTGAGTAAAAGTCACGAAAACGCATATATGCAGGACGCGTCAGTGGTAACGATTGAGAAATGTAGATCAAGATTGACATCCAAATGTGTTAATTTGGAGAAATTAGATTACAAGATTGCCAAGCTCTTATGAAAGATGCTATAGTTGTAACTAAAGTGCCTTCGAATTGTAACCTGTTATTTTAATACAGGATATTTTCTATTCCGTTGGACTTTTATTTTACCATCCTGCGTTTAAACGTGAATTTTTTTATAGGCTTAGTAGTTTGAGAGTAGCTCTGTTGTCTCCGGCTCAGCACGGTAAGGCGCTGGAGACTAAACCTGTCACCGTCTAACTAGAGATGTCAATAATTTTAAACAAAAAAAAAACCGACTTCAAATTAGCAATATTTTGAAAGTATTCTGTTTACTGAATGTAAAATCTTGACTTCATCAACAAATTACCGAAAACGCCGTACATCTCCATACAAAATTTGAAGAGTTCCCTCGATTTCCCCAAGATTCCATCATCAGATCCTGGTTTCGTGCCAATGGGACCAATTTCGAGTTATACCCTTTCGATAAAAAAAAAATTTTGAAAATCGGTCCACGGGTTTTCGAGATATCGAGTAACATACACAAGGTCGAATTGAGAACCTCCTCCTTTTTGAAGTAGGTTAAAAATTACAGGCAGTCTATCCCGCGCGAGACTCGCACGTGTTGCCGTGCTAAGTCTTCAGCTGATTGTGTTGTGCTGCTAGGAGATCAAAGTCTGGGAGATAATAATTGGAAATTGCATTTTAGTTGGACGTCTAGTACCGCCTCCGCTAACGGGGTAGCTCATACGATGTTGTCAGTCTATACACACAGGTTTAGAAGAAGTGTATTTTATACCAGTAGATACATAAGAAAAGTTATTATTACATTTATTACAAATGCTATAAAATTACGAGTTCTGACTAATCATTAGTTTTGATAGTCATAATCATTAGCCCTTGTTCCTCGTATTACAAGGAAATATTTAACATTAAACTACCGTGAGACTCACTCATCTTATAAAATACGGATAACGCACGTTATAAATCGAGTTTAGCTCGACATGTTTCGGACTAATTCGTAGCCCTTCATCTAGGCGCGCAGTTCGCGTTTAGCAGCAGCAGCTGCCGCGGCTCCTAGATGAAGGGCTACGAATTAGTCCGAAACATGTCGAGCTAAACTTGTTTTATAACGTGAGTTATCCGTATTTTATAAGATACATACATACATACATACCGTCACGCCTCTTTCCCACAGGGGTAGGCAGAGACCACTTTGTTCCACTTGCTACGATCCTGACATACCTCTTTTGCTTCATCCACGTTCATTAGCTTCTTCATACATGCTCGTCGATTTCGGGTACTCTTGACATGACCTGTTTCAAAAACGTCCGCGATTTGGTCACGGAACGTCCGTCTAGGTCTTCCCCTCCCAACACATCCATTCACACTTCCAGCATAGATCTGTTTAGTCAATCTTCTTTCATCCATCCTCTCTACATGACCAAACCAGCTAAGCATACTTCTTTCTATTCTAGTCACTATATCTACCTTCACACCAGATCGTTCCCTTATCACACTATTTCTAATTCTTTCTTTCAAATCTTTTATAAGATACAAGGAAATATGTATAATTTCTTCTAGTTAACTTGGTTATCTAACGGGCTATCTTTTTCCTTACCCCTAAGCTAAACTAGCGTTAGCTTATGACTCTTATGAGATAGTTATGTAAACAATTTTAAATTGTGTGATTTAGTAAAAAAACTAGAATCGAAATAACGACAATTCTGAATTATGTAGCATTCGGAATATTTTTTCGGAATTTTCGGGAGTTCACAACAATAAAACACAAATGATGCTCTTAAATGCAGTTTATTCAGTTAAACAGAAACAAAAATAATTCTCCTGCTCGACCCATCACCTTAGCCCATCCCTTACGCTAGGGGTAACAAAATAAACGGAAAACCGAAATCGAAAAACCGATTCGGGTGTTACCTTTAGAAAACAGGTTTAATCGCGTTCGTCAAGACGAATTCCAAAAGATAGATCATAGGACAATCTTTGAAAAATACGTATAACTAAAGACTTAAATCTGCTTGATATGCTTCAGGCTAGTTCAGCCCTTCGTCTAGGAGCCGCGGCGGCTGCTGCCACTCGCGCACTGCGCGCCACCGCTCTTCGTGCCCGACGAAACCAATACGAGTATACGAGTGCCCTCGTTACTAGGGTGTCGCGGCTCCTAAATGCAGTACTACCACGAAACTTGAGCTAAAGTCAGTGAGAAGAGTCCTAGAACAAACGCTTGTGTTCACCACAAATAATTGTCCCGACCGGCAAATTCGTAGTCAGGGTCTGTAACCAAGGCTATCTGGCCGTCTAAACTCAGTGACGTTAAAACAAAAATGGAATGCAGTTGCGTTTTCCGTTTATTCCGTCACGTTGTGAGTAGTAAAATAAACTTATAATAATGTCTTTTCTGGCGGCGCCGGGAGCGCGCTGTTCTCTATATACCTACAGCACGGACAAGAATATACCTCTATTATAAACATTTAAAAAGTACCTATACAAAACCGTGGCGGGGCGGGGCGGGCCCATCGCCGTGCCGTAGGGATTGAAAGATTATAAAATATCGATATTTTTTCACTATGACGATAAAATCTCCCCAAGTATATACACGTATAGAATATACGACTTAAAATCATGGGCCTAAAATGCCATTACGATTTCATTATCAAAATGTAAAATTCCAATCCTGGCAGTTTTATCGTGTTAAAATCGTATTCATAGTTGCGATCAAACTGATCCTTACAATGCACTATAGTTAGCAATGTAGATAAAAAGTAAAATGCAATAAAGTATCGCAATATAAAAAACCAAATGAACACCTTCATTCTAACAAAAAAAAGGAACGTGCCTTTAACCATTCCATCATCTGGCACATTATAGAATAGCATGCACACCGCAAAATGCTGTAGTATACATAAATGCAATGTAGGAAACATTTAGCAAACGAATATGACGTTGCACTAAGGCTGATATTACATTCTCAGACATTACAGTAATAATGTATGAATATATTTCTCCATTCTCTTATACAGAAATAATCACCAACCTACTCTTGAACATCGTTGTATCAGCCCTCGCTCGCACAACTGACAACATAGGTGTGTAACATTTTATGAAGAGGGTTTGTCTACAAACATCGCCAATGCATTACATCTAAACATTAGATAGGCAATATAGTCATTGTAACACCATTATTTAGCTCTGTTAATGAGATAATGAGCGCCAACATTACCGAATTTCAAATCAAAACTACCTGAGGAAGAATTGACTGAAATTCAGGTCTGTCCGCGATCACGAGTATATTATAATCATCCAAGCTTCTTACGTCCCTCTGCTGCGAGCAACTCTTATCTCTTCCTTATATCAAGGTACCATCGAACCAATTGATTCCTGACCCACAATAGAACCAATTCACAGTGAACGTCATAGTGACATTGCATTGCTTGACAAAGGAAATCTTTATTATATTTATTGTGACAACGTTGTGCGGTGGGTCAGGAATCAGTTGGGGCGATTGTGCGTAAGAATACTTGACTAAAACGCGAAATGAAACGATTAAGTTAACCCCCTAATGCTCCGGTAGATTTTTAACTACACAAAGTTGATACAATGTCAATCAAAATTGAATTTACCTTGACATTTGTCCAAATTTAGCAATCGCCAAGGAAGTTAAAATACGAAGATATCTCGTCTTTATATACTTATAAGATAACGTTCACTTCATGATCAAGTGCGCGCTAAAACTTGATATTTCATGCTGATACACTATAGAATACACTATAGCCTATAATTTATATTAATATACACACTGATTCATTGGGCAACTATTTTTTATTCAGAAACAAAATATCCAGGATATATTTCAGAACAATCCTGTAAAACCTTGTAGGTTTGATTGAGTTAGTTTTATAACAATTCCAAAGTTGTGCTGAACAAAATACAGTTGGAAAAAAAGGAGTACCCAAGTGATTCACTTCGTGATATATTCTCGCCGACATATTAAAGCAGAGATGACGGCGAAGGTTTAGAAATCTACAGTCAGGTCTGGCAGACTTGGTCCGCCATACCGTAAGGCCACAGCCAAAAGTATTCAGCACTCGCGTATTTCCCGTACAAAATACAAACATTTTAACTGTTTTTTTTTTTTTCAGCATCGACAGATAGACATGCGTTGAAAAGTAATGGTACAAAATTAGGCACACTTAATACTTTTGGCCAAAGCTGTATATTCATATTAAATGCAAAAAATCGATATCGATTTATCGACATTATTCAATCCCTACGACTGTAAGAGCCGCCCCTTGTGTAGACAGCCCGCAACGGGGACTACTAATGTGCCAAGGGAAACTTTCAGAAACTTTTCATGGGTATCACAAGTCAGTTACTTAAATTGGAATCCCCTAGTGATATAAAACGGATTCATACGTCTTTATAGAAAGTAGTAGTAGCTAATAGTAGCTCGACATGTTTGGAGTCAATTCTCCAAGTAAAATGTACAAGGTTGTCAGAGCACATACGCAGTATGAGAAAAGAGGGTGATAGGGGATTGGCTCATGAACTCTGACTCGACTCATTCCAATTTTGATAAAACATCCGTACTAATAAAAAATGAGGGCATTGAAATCAATCGGCATCCGAATTTCAATCGGGATACTGGGTGGTCGATTCCCCCGAACTGGAAAACTGTTCTTAACACTCGTACTGCGTCTGTGGTCGGACTGAAAGTGCCTTTAGAGACACATGTTGTCGGTGCTGTGTACCACCCAACGTTTGACAATAACAGTGAATGTCAAAAATGTGGGTAGTTGTGTGCAGGTGTCAGACCCGTCAAGCAATCGCGTGGTGCGTGGCGCTGCTCCCAAAGATGGGTCCCGAATTGGCTCTAAACATGTTGAGCTAAACTCTATGGTAAAAGGCCGGTCGCGGAGCACACCATAATTCGAACGTTGATCTTGACAGTCGCACTTGAGCACGTGCGTCGCATTGTGCGAGCGTGAGGGCAATATTCCTGCACGCGTGCGACAGAGATAGATAGCAGCGAGTCAACGCTCGAATTTCGCTGTGCTCTGCGACCGCCCTTTAAGACGTTTTATACCACGAGTGAGTCAAAATGAGACGTCCAATGTCTCTTGCGATACTACCCGCCTGCACATGTGGTGGGGACGCGCGGTGCGACACATACGAAGGTACGTGGCTCCGATAATATAATTTTGAGGTAGAGGTTTTTCAATTTCACTATGTATCGCGGATCACAATAAATTAGCCTACTCTAGACTGTTAATAATACTTATTGCTTATGGTGTTGAAGCTGCGATGGCGGCGCTTCGACGTCACTGCTCTATCTGAAAGTACAGACAATATTAAATTATTTGACAGATTTAGTACTTATAGTGAAAAATAACGGAATTACTCACGTTGTTTACACCGAGATTAGCTCGACATGTTTCGGATCAATCCGTGACCCATCATCTGGAGCTATCGTTATTTTTCACTATGAGTGAGTCTCACGGTAGTTTTATGTTTAAGATTTAGTACTTGTTCGGAATGGTTTAAAAAAATATGATTTTAATTCTTGATTCGGTTTTACTTGTAATTACAAAAATGAATGCATTTCATTTAGAAATGAATTCAATCTCAGAAAAATATTTAAATACACATAGTAGTTAAAATGTACTCAATTAAATAAATAATTATAACACTCAAATCAACTTAAAGATCAATAGCGTTTAATGGAATTCATTTCTTATTTATCATTGAGTGTGTCAATATCACAAAAAAGGTTTCTTCGTCATTGTTGCAACCGATTTGAACAAAATAAAATTCAACAGTTATATCAAATTGCGAATAGCAAATCCAAAAAACATACCAGCTAAAATCTACAGTCCACTTTTTATTGAAATCCAACAATTTTTTTTAAAAACTACGAGATACAAGTTTATGCATTTTTACATATACTGAAAAAAAAAGTGGATACGATAAGTGAAAGTCGTGTTTTTTTCTGTAACGTTTCGTATACTTCCATTGCCTGTTTAAATTTGGCTGGTAGAGCATACGAAACGTCTAGACACTGGCTACCTGTCCGTTCTCGAGTGGTCCTTCCTCGCGCGCGGCCGGCGGCGCGACGAGCGGCGGCGCCTCCTGCAGCGCGGTCCACTCGGCCTCCGGGCGCGGCAGCCACTCCACGCAGGCCAGGAACTCGCGCCCCGAGAAGCCCCCCGCCGCGTACAGGGCTCCGTCCAGCTCCGCTAGCCCTAGCCCGGCGCGCGCGCGGCGCAGCGGCGGGCCCGCCTGCGAACATGAGGGTTACAAAGTATAAGGCTAGGACAATAAACAATTCTGATTAAAAAAAAATATCACGTCGATCCGGCTTGCAAGGACCAAAGCTAGATTGACTGGATGAGAGGAGGCGTCGTATTTGTTGCAAAGACCCAGGTCACCACCATTAGCACAAAGATTCTGCTCCCACCCAATCCGACGTTGTTGGGATAGACCATCGAGTGGTCTCCCACCTCACTGATAGTTAGGTCACTCTCTAGTCTTCTCCGGACGGGGTCTCATCTGAAGGGCTTGACCTCACCGGCGACAGAAAAAACACAGACTTTTTGACAGTTGCAGCCTGCCTCCTATTCAATTTGAAGCTGCTGGGACAGACCATCGAGTGCTGGACGTTTCTGGCGAGTTTGACGTCACCAACAAAGAAGCTATAGAATTTAACCTCAGCGATTCGACTACTGTTGTGACCTGTGAAAGACCCTATGGATGGGCTTACAGGCCAGCGCAGTCACCTGCTAGGCGAGGGTGGCGCCTCCGAGCCCTAGAACTTAACCTCAGCTACAGTTGTGGCCTGTGGCAAACCTGGTAAAGTACTGTCGTGACCTGTGAAAGACCCCAGAGACAGTAGACAGGTTAGTTACCTGCCAGGCCAGGGCTCCGTCCCCGGGCGCGAGCCAGTCCACGCGGCGCAGCGAGGCGGCGCCGTCGGAGCCCCCGGCCAGCACCAGGCGCCCGCGCCACGCGCAGCCGCCCGCGGAGCGACGAGCACTCGGCAGAGGAGGACCTGCACAGAGGAATAGTTATTTTCCATTTGGTAGATGACTTTAAAAAAGTGCTTAGTCCGTCAGAAGGATTACCAAAAATATTGCACGCATGGTGTGTGTGCCGGGTTAGAATAGCACCTCCCCTTTTCTTCCCGTGGGTGTCGTAAGAGTCGACTCTGGGAAAAGGTTAGTGTATTGTGGGCGATGGGCTAGCAACCTGTCACTGCAATATCACGTTTAAACCATCTGGTTGCCCTAAAATTGCTAAACGTGGCACTGGATTTTTGAATTCATGTGTTCTGCCTACCCCTATTGGGAATACAGGCGTGAGAATATGTATGTAAGTATGTATTGTACGCATTTTTTATTTTATTTAACAAGCAAGAAATGAGGATACCGTGCTCTGAAGTTCCGGGTGACGTCACGTTTGAGTACAATTTTTACTCAACGTCACGAGCCCTCACTCAGGAAGTTTGATGATCTGTACCTTTGTCGATGTTCATTTATAACCCAAAAAATACGTCACTTATTTTTTTCTATAATCTAAGTTACGGACAAATTAAAAAGATATATTTTAAACCCTATCATCATCCCTATTGGCCTTCATCTCAGCTGTCGGACGTCTACTGCTGAAGATAAGCTTCCCCTTTGGAATTATACATGCACCGGTTGGAAGCGCCTTGCATCCAGCGTCTTCCGGCAACATTGAGGATAGAACCTATAGAGTACTAATGTCATCTTGGTTGTTCGGAAATTATTCCGCAAAACAATTGAAGTGATCGCTGTGCTCTTATTGGCCGGTCCAAGATCGCGCGTAACGCTAGTGCCTTTTTCTCTACGGTTATTGGCTCTGTACCGTTTCAGTGACAGTGACGGTGACGTTTAGTATGTTGAAATCAACAAACTATTTGCGGACTGGGGTTGCGAACATTGTTTCTCTATAGGTTCTATCCTCTATGTCCGGCAACCTTTATTAAGTCGGCAGTCCATCGTTTAGGTGGGAGTCCCACTCTGCGCTTGCTGATCCGTAGTCTCCTCTCGAGAACTTTTTATCGGCCTACGTGCAATGGGACTAAGTATGCTTAGCTGGTTTGGTCATATAGAGAGGATGGATGAAAGAAGATTGACTAAACAGATTTATACGGGAAGTGTGAATGGGTGTGTTGGGAGGGGAAGACCTAGACGGACGTTCAGTGACCAAATCGCGGACGTTTTAGAAACAGGTCAGGTCAAGAGTACCCGAAATCGACGAGCATGTTTGAAGAGACTAATGAATGTGGATGAAGCAAAAGAAAAGTATGCCAGGATCGTAGCAAGTGGAACATAGTAGTCTCTGCCTACCCCTGTGGGAAAGAGGCGTGACTGTATGTATGTATGTGCAATGGGACCTGCTCATTGCCATTTCAACTTGTTAATCCAATGGCCTATGTCAGTGACTTTAGCTAACTCCTAGCGTGCAGTGTACTGACCGGGGGCCCAGCCGGCCGCGGGGGCCAGCGCGAGGGTCTCGGTGGAGGCGAGGCAGCGCCAGGCGTCGCAGCCTCCCAACACCCACAATGCTGAGCGCCAGCACACGGCGGCGGCCTGCGAGCGAGCTGTCAGCAAGGACGGCATGTCGGTCCATTCGCCCTGCTCCGTCGAGAACCTGAGCACAAACATTCTAATATCAGCCGCTGCGACATTAAAGCGGGTATCCGCTATGTTCACGCTCTAGTTGTACTCCCGCGCTCCTTCAACAGCTCTAATCACAACACACTTCTACGTGCAACATTTCGCCGGTCCCCTTTGTGTTCGCGCTAAAAATCGACACGACTCGGACTCTTGCAACGTTGCACGCTCCGTGTTCGCGCACGTATCCACTACAGGGAGAACTATTGGAGCGCGAACATAGTGGATACCTTAAAACGACACACCGCTGCGATCAAGATTCTCAAAACCGAATGCAGACGAATCACTGGCCGATTGTTTAATCGACTTCAATTGTTTAAGATAGCAAGGCGCGACCAGAAATGTGCGCAAGTTTTTTTTTTTCTTGTTTTTATTAATTATACTACATTCGTCACTGTAACTAGCCGTCAGAAAATGACAGATAGTCTATCTCGCGCTCGTATCGTCCAGCCAAAAGCCTACAGAATCCGAAAGAGTCAACACTTCACTGGTAAATACTTTTTTTTTGGGTAGTAACTAAGCCGACTTCTTTTTAATTAGCACAATCGGCTACTGAAAAATCTAAGTTGCCTTCTAAATTACTAACTCAGCCGCAATCAACCGTCGTCTAAATTATGTCATCTTAGCCACTAATTATCTTCTATCTTCTTCTTCTTCTTTAAGTGCCTCTCCAACTAGTGAAGGTTAGCTACCAACTTCTGGAAGTTTTGTCTTCTATCTAAGCCACTGTAAATATAACTTGGCATCGTGCTTATTATTTAGCATCTAAATTTGTGACATGCATTCAAGCGGGAAACTTCTAAAATGTTATCATGTGGCACCAAAATAGTAATTGTATTAGCTTCTAATTTCATAAGTCGGTATCTTTAAAATTTAATTCATCTTACTTTTTTTTGCAGTAGTGGGTTTTCTGTAGGGGTCGCGGTTCTAACCTAACCAATTTTTGGTGGTAGTTTGTTTTCTGTAGGGGTCGCAGTTTTAACCTAACCCTACCAATTTTTAGTAGTCGTTTGTTTTCTGTAGGGGTCGCAGTTCTAACCTAACCTAACCTATTTTTGGTAGTAGTTTGTTTTCTGTAGGGGTCGCAGTTTTAACCTAACCCAGCCTATTTTGGTAGTACATAGTTTGTTTTCTGTAGGGGTCGCAGTTTTAACCTAACCTAACCTACTTTTATGGCAATAGTTTGGTTTCAGTAGGGGTCGCAGTTTTAACTTTTTTGGCAAGGTTTCTGTATCTCTGATTGGTGCAAATGGCCAGTTTTTTTTAATATTTACCAGCGGAGTATTGACTCTTTCGAATTCTGCAGGCATGGCTGGACGATACGCGCGTGTTTTCATTGTTTCACTAATGAGTATGTCCACTGTGGAAGCTATAAATTCTAAGCCCTGTACCCACGTATTCTATGAAGCTCGAATTCACCCCCACTCCTTAAAACGTTGCCAAGTTAGATGCCAGAAACTCTATACCTATTTACACTATAAAGCACGTGTTACTCACCGATTTGCCGTGTGGTGTCAGGATAGAATAACACTTCCCCATTCCTTGCGTGGATGTCGTAAGAGGCGACTAAGGAAATAGGTTTAGGTATGCTTTAGGCGATAGGCACGACCTGTCACTATTGTATCTCTTCCATCTTTGAAAATCTAAAACTATGCTAGAAGTGGCTGCGAAGCGTTATAGTCAGCTAGATAGTGTGCTTTGCGTACCCCATTTGGGAACATAGGCGTGATTGTATGTGTGTATGACTCACCGATGCACCTGCTTGAGGCTGCGTCCGGCGGCCCAGCCTCCCAGCACATACAGCACTCCAGCCTCTTCGTCGGCTTGAGCGCGTGCAACGCACTGTGCGAGCGTGAGGGCAATATTACCGCACGCGTGCGACAGAGATAAATAGCAGCAGGTCAACGCTCGAATTTCTCTGTGCTCCACAACCGGCCTTTACCTTACTGTCTACTTCCTTTGCTTTGAAAAGTTTTAAAAATTTGATATTTACCAACGGAGTATTGACTATTTCGAATTCTGCAGGCATGGCTGGACGATACGCGCGTTTTCATTGTTTCTCTAATGAGTCTGTCCACTGTGGAAGCTATAAATTCTAAGCCCTGTACCCATGTATTCTATGAAGCTCGAATTCACCCCCACTCCTTAAAACGTTGCCAAATTAGATGCCAGAAGCTCTGCGCCCATGTACTCTACATACAGGGTGTCCCAAAGTTATGGGCCATGAAAATACCCTATCTACGATATTTAAGGTGGGAAGTACCTTAAATATCGTAGATAGGGTATTTTGCTCAAAGGAAACTTTATCTTATTTTTAAATGTTAGTAATACTGTATTCATAGAATTTTTAAAAATTACTTGCTTCGTCTGGGAATCGAACCGACTTAAATGTCAAAAAAAACATCTTGTTTTTATGATGCCAATCGAAAGAATAGCTAAAAAAATAATAACTCTGCTTAAGTAACATAGTATTTTAAAAGTAAGGAACAATGTGAAATTAATCAGTTTAATAAAATTAAAAACATACATGACACTGTTTTTTGTTTTAAGGTACTTCCCCTTCATGGCCCATAACTTTGGGACACCTGTATATGACTCACCGATGCACCTGCTTGAGGCTGCGTCCGGCGGCCCAGCCTCCCAGCACATACAGCACTCCAGCGTCCTCGTCGGCCGCTGCTGCTGCGTGCGAGCGGGCTCCTGGCAAAGCGGGACACGCGTGCCAACGCCCGCCTGCGACAAATATATTGGACACATAGTAAAACAAAGACATCAGATTTCATCTTAACTTTTTTCGCGAAAATACAAAAAAAACTTTGTTAATTTTGTCGTGACATTTGTGTTCGTTAAAAACGACGTTGCGTATAATTTAGCAATAGTGGATTCGAAATTGGACACCATATTTTGGATCCAAAATGTAAATTGATACTTTGATACTTTTATCACTAAATTGGGTAATGAAATTTGACGTAAACGGCAAAATGGCAGGATCATTGTCATAATATAATTGCAAGGGGAAACCGACCGTGTTGTTTCATGAATTATTAGGTTCTAGCGAACATCGATTAAGTATAAGGGGGTAGGATTAATGTTTTGGCTGAATAAGCTCACAATGTGACGCGGGGAAGCGCGCGCGCAAGGGGCAGACTCGGATAAAGAGCTCGACACGCGCCCGAGTTCGAGCGACATATTTAACTTTTTAACTGACTGAAAAAAAAAAAAAAGGTGGTTCTCAATTCGGCTGTATATTTTTCACCATTTCGTGACCGTCGCCTCTGTTTTTATAGTGTGTAAAGAAATTACCTTTCTTTAAGTAATTTGTCTGTAGATAAAACAGTCCGGATCTACTCTCGGTCATAAACAGATGGCGCC
>BHDV01035064.1:130767-158256 GCA_005406045.1 Adoxophyes honmai
TACTGTGCTGCTGTACATAAACATCCTGTACTATATTTATAAGTATTCTGGCAAATAAAATTATTCTTATTCTTATTCTTATTCTAGGTAAAGGTCAAAAGATAAGTCGTCTAAACAAATCCTCTTAAGTTTCAGTAAAAAATAACTAACTGGCTTGAACCCTTAAGTTCCTAACTTATGAGTAAAACAAATCACTTGCCCGAACTAGCCTCCGAGTCCGAACTAATTTAAGAAGGTTCTCTTTGCAACTTGAACCGTAAAGATGTCTCTGAAAGTTCTGCCTATTTTAACTATTTACTTGTTACTCTGCTTAAAAAATCGTCCAAGTGCGAGACGGACCACGTTTTATTGGTTGCGTACCAAAAACTGCAAATAAAATCCAGTTAAGATGACCTCCAGATCTTATTTATCTTGTATACCTCTTTAGTTTATAAAGGAAATTAAGTAATCCTGTTTTAAATACACTCAATATGTAAATTTTTGTACAATAATCACTTTGTTTGTACCCCGAATCCAGTCACCACGTGACTTAGCCTAGTGTGGGACCACCAGGAACTTTTTAACATTTTGTAAATGTCTCTGTTTTAAATAAACAATTTTTTTATATTTTTTTTTAAAACACGCTTATTTTCTATGCGAAGTAAATAATTATTTTATTTTATTTTTATTATTTTTTGTTACAGCGGCATTAGTGATGCATTACTATTGAAACTGTGAAAATTTCAACTGTATAGCTATCACCGTTCTGCAGATACAGCCGGAGGACGGACGGACGGACGGACGGCGAGTGAAGTCTCAATAATAGGGTCCCTTTTTAACCTTTGGGTACGGAACCCAATAGCGCACCACACTACATTTTTGTAAACTAAAGCAAACACCGGCTATAAGTAAACTTTAAATACTTACTGTAACATATTGCTATCAAAATGTAAATTTAACACGTGGGTTGTGAATTAGAAAAGTTTGCGTTGTTGTTAACTGTATACACAATACGTATACTAGTAAAAGGTTGTAACCATGTGAAATTAGACGTCGAATAATCTAGGACTAAACATACATATATTATTATAGTTCTCTTAAGTGGATGTCGTAAGAGGCATCTAAGGAGAAAAGTTTAGGAGTGCTTAAGGCGACAGGCTAGCAAACTGTCACTTTTAGACCAAAAGTTATACAAAAGTTGGTGGCAAAAATGATTTCGTTATTTCCTTAGTCGCCTCTTGCGACATCCACTTAAGAGATGGAGAGATGAAATTCTAAACCCGACGCCACACAGCAAACGTGTAACAGTCTTGGATTTGTTTATGTAGCGGTTTGTGTGCTCTGCCTACCCCATTTTCTGTCAATATACTATAACCTATATTTTAGGCATCAGACTAGAAACCTGTCACTAATAGTACCTTTGTTTAAAAGAACTATTTAAATATTTCGACAGTGATAACTATATTTTTCATGGTCGATAATGATTATGCAAGGAAATTTAGAAGTTAGCCTCGCCTACCTAATTTGCCTAGGAGGGCCAAGACCGTGGCGAATCGTAACGATGTGCCACGCGATACCGAGCGTTTGTGAACCAGAAAAAAATAATACCGTAAACATGTGTCATATGCAGCTCGTATTTAGTTTGCTTGCAACATTATAACAGTCCGAGTTCACCAATAGATGTCACTTGTAGGTATATTTACAAGCGTGTATAAAAGTTAGGTAAGCAGCAAAGGCCGTCTGAGAACAACTGCAACTGTCCATTAAAAAAAAAGCTGCGCATTCTTCTTGGCAATGACGGTCTTTCAGTTATCGTTAACGTTTCATGAATAAAACAATTTCAAGTTTACGAAAGTACAGCATAATTATTAAAATTAAAAATTGATAGAGGAAGTATAGATACAAGATGCTAGGATGTCGCATAACAAACACCTATTATACCTCTTCTATCTATTTTTAAACCTAAAATTATGCTAGAACAAGTGAGAGATTTTAGGTACTTGGGATGTATGTTCACGAGTGATGGTAAGTACGATGAGGATATTGAAAGTAGAGTAAAAGCGGGAAATCAAATGAATGGAGCACTTCACTCCGTTGTGAGCCGTCAGGACATTTCTGAAAATGCTCGTTTGGCTATTCACAACGGTGTGCTAGTACCTACTTTGATGTATGGCAGCGAGAGTTGGGTGTGGCAGAAGAGACATGAAAGTAGAGTGAATGCGGTAGAGATGCGTTCTTTGCGTAGCATGAGTGGTATAAAACTTACTGATAGGGTGCGTAATAGCGTGATTAGAGAGAAGTATGGTCTGAAAGAGAGTATTATTACAAAGGTAGAGAAAGGTATGCTGCGTTGGTTTGGGCACGTGGAGAGAATGGATGAATCAAGGATATGTAAGCAAATCTACAAGGGAAGTGTGTTAGGGCAAGGCGGTCGAGGGCGCCCTCGAAAAACGTATATCGACCAGATCGGCGATGTACTAAACAAAGCCCAAATACTCGTAAGGAGTACCCGAAACCGTCGAGCGTGTATGACAAGAGTGATGAATGTGAGTGAAGCGAGAGAAGTATGTCAGAATAGATGCGAATGGCGCTCTGTTGTCTCTGCCTACCCCGCAGGGAATAAGGCGTGACGGTTATGTATGTATGTATGTATGTAATTATGCTAGAAGTGGCGTCTGTGTCACGTTTCGTGTGCTCTGCCTACCCCTTTTGAGAACATAGGTGACATTGTATGTTGTTGTTGTATTTACTATCCCATACCTATATCATGTCCTCTTCAAAAATGAACAGCCAACGCTTTAAAGAAACGAATCATAAAATGCAGAACTTCAGAATCTCTGATGCAAATATTATAATCACTGAGAACTACTTCTGTTTGAATAGCTGAAAGGTATTCACGGAGCTTTAGTGATATTTATTCAATAACTTCTTACGTTGCTGACATTGCCTTCAACACTTATAACCCGGTAAAGTTAGACATAAAAACAGTGGTGATCAAATAAATAAAATTCCGACAAAGCCAAATCTCCATAGAAATGTTGTCCATAAATGGTTCTGACATAGAGAATAAACTGTCGAAAGTCCCCATTGATCCCATGTGAGCTAAGGGAGTTATTTGGGTGCCAATGTCAAAATTTTAGGTTTTTTGGATGTGTCTCGAAAACGGTAAGTTTTATCCAAAAGTACTTTAAAGCAAAGTTGTAGATCTCACAATTTTCTATAAAATGGATCTAATGATTTTTTTCTCTAAGACCCACCATTAACCAGATATTGCACTTGTAAGAATTACTCATTACATGTCGGTCTACATCACGTATTGCAATTACGAGGTTTGCTCCATGTCTTACCAATGCCGACTTGATACTGCTGATACTTGGCACGTTTTTTTCAACGTGGTGTCCCATAGAGATATGTTATAATAAAGAGTTACATACATACATAAACCTTAAAATTATGCTAAAATTGGCATAGCACGAAAAAGAGTCGTGGTTATGTTTATGTAGCGTTTCGTATGCTCTGCCGACCCCATTTGGGAATACAGGCGTGATATACCCAATGTGTTTGCAGCAACGAGAGTGCACAAGCGCACCATTCGTTTGGAATGAATAATTTATTAAAACTGACTTTTCTGCTTTCATTGCGGGTTCAGTACTCTGCCATAGTGTGCACTTTTAAATGGCTTCCGTCATCTTTGTTTGACAGCCAAATAGCCTAGTGGCTAGAGAATTTGACTGTAAATCTTAACACGTTCCCTGTGAAGCTGGCAGTCAAAAAATTAGTCGACACGTGCAGTTTTTTATTTAAATTGATCTGCATCGGAATATTTCAATAAATAATAAGTCCCCAGGCACCCCATACGCTTTTTTACCTACTATTTTGATCATACGTGCAAGCAAATGAATATGATCCAGATCACACGTGCAGATTTTGATCAGCTCATAGCATTAACAAAGGGCAGTGCATCATATGTGGCGCACTCACGTGTCATCAGTGCCTCGAAATGCACCACATGTGGTGCATGCACAGGGAACGTGTTAAGGCACAAAACATATAGGTACGGAAACTTGCGGAGTGGGGGCATATTGTGACATCACGCCGTGGTAAAAATTGTAGGTCGTGGTGACCTCACTAGACACTTCTGAGTGCTGTATCCCCGTTTGTTAAATAAAATAAAAAAATACGTGTAGAGTATTTTTCGGGAATCTATCTGAAATACCTACCTATTGGTTTATTTTACGCAGATGACGTAACCATGACACAACAAACAGACTAAATTAATTTTCAATCCAAATACCCGATGAAAAATGTGACAGTTCATCCCCAAACGTTAATTTATGATTTATGGCTGCCCATTGAATATCTTCAGGGCACGGCAGACCGCAAACAAAATCATTCCGGTCATATTCAATTCATGACATTCATACGCGCAAATGATATGTTTTGCGAGGGCTTTGGGCTTTTTGTCCATTTCGTTATTTAAAGTTTCATTCGGTTTACCAAATTAAACATTGAATCATTTTACATCAGTCAAAGTTTAAAGTAGATGACGTAAATATTGCTAACGTCTATCTATCAGTCAATCATAGTACAGTCAAAGAAATTGATACCTGTGCCACTTTGAACCTTTTCATGGCGAGTTTCATATTGCTTTGATTAGTAGATAGTATGGTATGTCTCAGTGACATTTCTTGTGAAAGGGTCCAAAGTGGCACAGTTATCAAATTCTTTGACTGTACTTTAATTCCCCTAAGAGCTCGCTCACACAATGTCGTCTATCGGGACGATCTTTTATCGGGTGTCGGTGCCTCTGTTTACACTAGTAGGCGGTTAGGATGATTTTTAATCGAGTGTCGGTGCCTCTGTTCACACTAGTCGACTGTCAGCCACTATCGCAGGTGCCATTCGACAGTTCGACATTTCAAACACGGTTTCTGATGATGGACGGCCCGACATCCGATATTATATGAACAGCGCGGCCGACACGATTTTTTTGCGGCGTGTGGGCTGACAAAACGCACGATATTTTAAATCGGATCCGTCTAAAATCGTTGTCGTTCGTCTGTGAAAAGCTTCATATAAAATGTTCTGCCGCTACAAAATCCGATAAAAAATCGGCCCAGCTAAAATACCCTGTAACTGTACCAAACCTGTTTTAGTTTATTAAGTTTCGATCACAGATCAGTCACAAAGTTAACTTCTGGGCCTCAACTCACAACTTGGTTGACAGCTGACTGCCGCAGAAATTGAGGCTAACTTATTAGTTAACTTAATATACAGTTTCATGAAATGACATTAAAGGGCGAATTTCATACGTAGTCGCGAGTGTTTTAATAGACAAAATCATGACTACCTACTTCACGTTTCGTGGCCACTTCTAGGATTTATTTTTTATTTTTAGTTGGCAGGTATAATAGTGGCTGGTTGCTAGCCTGTCGCCTAAAATATACCCTAACCTTTTTCCTTAGTCGTGCGTGTCTCACAACATCCGTCGAAGAAATTCCGAGGTATTATTTTAAACCTGATACAACACGGATTATGATTTTCATTTCACGTAGACCTGTTGTATTTATGTGTACAGTTTGCAGTGAAACATGTGCACAATTACTTGATATTGACAACAGTTTATATGTTATCGTGACAGTTGTGTCAATTATAAGTGGACAGGAATAATCAAACTTGAAAGATAAGCAAATGAGTATACAAACCATACGATAAACATATTACAATTTTCCAAAACCGAACATCTATTCGCATACATTCTCACACATAGAACAGGTGACTTACTTCAGTTTTCACACTGTTATTTTGCACCCCGTGAGGTGCCGGGTTAGAATAGCACCTCCCCCTTTCTTCCCGTGGGTGTCGTAAGAGTCGACTCTTTGAAACTGTTAGTGTACAGTATGTGCCCCCACTTACCTATCCAGGCAATTCGGTGTTTTGAACGCGCACCACTACTAATACAAAGTTTGTCTAACTATTTTTAGCAAAATCAAAATGAGGTAGTTCATGATATTAATATTTCGCTAAAAATAGTTAGACAAACTTTGTATTAGTAGTGGTGCGCGTTCAAAACACCGAATTGCCTGGATAGGTAAGTGGGGGCACATACTGTACCTATTGTGGGCGATGGGCTAGCAACCTGTCACTGCAATATCACGTTTAACCATCTGATTACCCTGAAAATGCTAAACGTGGCACTGGATTTTTGAATCCATGTGCTCTGCCTACCCCTCTTGGGAATACAGGCGTGAGAATATGTATGTATATATGTATGTATTTTGTATCAGCTGTTAGTCGTGTCAATCATATGTACATGGATAATCAAACTTGCAAATCATACGATAAATTACAAATTAAAAATACAATGTCTATTCACATTACTCACACATGCAACAGGTTTACTTAAGTTTTACATACACGAGTATCATGACATTGACATTGACTTTGACTGCTCAAGTGTAGGGGATTAAGATTACGACAGTCTGGCGTATAATTACGTCTAATTACTGGTTTACGGGTGACACTTGTCATTCGGCACTCGGCTGGCCCCAGGGAAAGGTAACGTGATTAGTTGCTTGATTTATGCACGCCACTGCGTGATGCTGATTGTACGCTAAGAGACAGGTAGGCAGTGTTGGTAATTCCTAGAAGTCCGAAAGAGACACATAATAAAAAGTTGCTAGTTTAAAAACTGTCTGGGTGAGGTATCGGAACGGTTGAAAAAAAAATTGAAATATAATTGAAAAGCGTATAATAACGTACACTATTTAAATTTTAACTAAAACTTTTTAACGACAAAAAATTTGCAGTTGCTAAGACTTGAACAAAAATCGTCTTCTAGCGACTAAAGCGCTAAATTGGCAACACTATAGATAGGGTACGTACAGGCTGTCCACTCTTGATCATGTTCAGGTTTAAAAATGTTGCCACAAATCACAAATATGTACAAAAGTCAATTACCATAAAAATTGAGATTCTTAAAAATTCAGAGGTGCGAAACCTGGGGTTCGAAGCCAGAACCTCTGCATAAGCGGCCTGGCAAACCGCTAGGCTACAGTACGTGAAAGCTCGACACTAACAACATTATTACACACATTTGCTTGGAATATTAATCAATTCATAATGTACCGTTACTTATCATTTGATGCCACTAATGCTTCCCTGGAGTGCTGTGGTGATGTATGTAATGTCATGATTCGATCACACGTCTAAAGGCAGGAAGTAACAGTAATTACAAACTCAGCATATCATTAACATACATATTTAGTCCTGCGAGGTGTTGTGATAGAATAACACCTCTATTTCTTCAGTGGATGTCGTAAGCGGCGAGTAAGTAAAGTTTAAGTACGCTTTAGGCGACAAGGCTAGCAACCTGTCACTAATAAACTTATTTCATCTGTATTTATACCAAAAAAATGCTAGAAGCGGCTACAAAACGTGAAGTAGACCTAGTTTTCTCTACGTCATGTTTCGTGTGCTTTGCCTACACCTTTTTGGGAATATAGGCGTGATTGTTATGTATGTGCATTTGTCAAGTTTCTTTTTGAAACGCTGGATAAAAAACGTTAGAATAGCTATTGTCTGTGAATTATTTGTAACTGTAACGTTATGTAATCTGTAGCGTAATGTTATTTCTAGTCTAGAATGAAATAAAAGAATTTAATAACTTAATATCAGCCGGGCGTTAAAAACATTCAAAACCTGTCATACGTAACGACATAATATACCACAAGCACCACAAAACACTTGACTCTATAAATAAATTTAAATTAATGAACCAATTGTTGACGGCCCCTGTACAAAGCCTTCTTAACCGCAGTGGAGTGTTGGCGCGCCACTCGAGCGACAATGTTGCCCACCCCTGGCGAAAGCGTTTTACCTGAACCAATAGTTGGCGATGTGGGCAAGGGCCTTTGCAAATAGTTTAAGATTAAAAACATTCGATTCGATAGAGGTTATCGTTACTTAAAGCCTGTTTCGTTTTTTTTTTTAGAAATGGAAAAAAAAGATAGAGAGTCATGTTCACTAAGTAGGTGTTCACGGAATCGAATCAAAATTACGACATCCTCGGAAGAAATGGAGAGGTGTTATGCTGAATCTGACACCACACGGGTTACATGCAAGAGGCACATACAAGAGTGTTGGGATATTCACAAATCAGCGTCAGTATTTTTTGATAAACCTGTTTTTTTTTCTCGGAAACATTTTTTCCTGAAATCGTGTCTTTGAATATCAGTTGATAATGAGTCAAATGACAGTTTTGACAGGTGTCAGGATGGGAGAGGGCTGCCACTTTCATAATTTTATGCATGAAATTTGCACATTTTTATTGTTGTTTGTAGGTCACATCCTTGTTTTGGTTACAAATACGTACAGATGTAGTGAGAAACTATTTTCCTTCGTAAATTTTCGGAAAAGTTCGTATTTATCGTTTTCTCTCAAATAGCTTCGGTACCCATTTTAAAGGGAATTCATTCCGCATAATATATGGTAAATATCCAGTTTTAAGTAAAAATTGTAATTGTTTTAAGTAATAAAACGAGAAATACGAACTTTTCCGAAAATTTACGAAGGAAAATAGTTTCTCACTACATCTTTACTGCCTATCGTACTTATATCGTAGTATTTCTTAAGCGCTTCCTGATTTAGATTCTCATTTGTAAATAAACTCATTTGTATTAAGTTACGCCACCTGCTAAAATTTGAATTTAACTATCCATAACCGATACCTACCATAACTTTAAGTAGGTACGCTTTTTAGAAACTTTACAGTAATCAATGTGCTTAACAAAAATGAAAGAAGAACGGGAGATTTGCCACAAATATAACAAAGCAATACATAAAAAATAAAAGAGCATCACAATCGCATTTTAGCTAATTCTCGCGATCTAATAATTAAAAATCATTTATGCTTATTAAGTAGGTACACGATCCTGAATCAGTGTTTTAGTTTTAAAAATCAATCATACCATAACAAATCTTATTGAGCTAAATATAAACCCATTAGAATGCTCTTAGGTACATAAGGTTAAAAGTGTGACTAGGACTCGCGTATTAAGGGTTCCGTACCACTATCAATATAATATTGGTCATCATTAGGCCTACGGTATCGGAATAGAATAGCATCTCTCGATTTCTTCCATGGATGTCGTAAGAGGCGACTGAGGTCGATGGAGTTGAAAAGTGCTTGAATGGAGACCACGGACCAGCAAGCGCAGCGTAGGACGTCCACCTACAAGATGGACGGACGACGTGAGAAAGGTCGCCGAAAAACGCTGGATGCAGGTCGCTTCCAACAGGAAGTCTAAAGGGGAGGCCTATGTTCAGCAGTGGACGTCTTATGGCTGAAATGATGATGATCGTGACTATATTTTAACTAATGTTTTATCTCAACGTTTCCAGCAAACACACGTTCAGAACAAGTGAGTGATATTACATACATACATACAATCATGCCTATGTTCCCAAATGAAGTAGGCAGAGCACACGAAACGTGACGTAGACAAAAAACATGATTATTCTTATTTCACGCTTCGAAACCACTTCTAGCATTATTTTAGGTTTGAAAACAGATGGAAGTGGTACAATAGTGATAGGTTGCTAGCCTGTCACCTAAAGCACACCCCAACCTATTTCCTTAATCACCTTTCGCGACATACACGGAAGAAATAGAAAATAAGTGTTATTGTAACCCGACACAACACAGGTAAGTAATCTAAAGTAATACATCACGCCTGTACTTCAAATGGGGTAGGCAGAGCACACAAAACGCTACATAAACAAAACGATGACTATTTCACTTTATTTTTTGCTTCTACCTTTGCTTTTTGCTTCTTTGCTTGTACCTACGGAACCCTAAAAACGCCTAAGAGACTGTCAACACGTCTTTCCAATTCCAATTTGAAACGTTCTGATGGAAAATAAAAGGACTCAATTAATGCTGTGGCACATTACTCACAATTACTATCCCTTGGGGTTTGAAGAAGCTTAGTAATCTTTATTTTCCTTTTGTATTTGCATGATTTCCAGTTTTTTTTAACTTAACCTATTTCCTTAGTCACCTCTTACTGAACGAAATGGCTGAATAGAAAAAATACAAAGTGGATGAGTCAAGTCCTCACGTGTTATATTTGAGAATCTTATAAAATACGTATAAAGGTCACAGCACACATATCAACTCGGAAAAGGATCGTCACCGTATCGCCTTTCGCCTCGCCATCAACCAGGCGTCAACCCAACGTATGCACGTAACCAAAGCGTATCAGCAGCTCCTGTACGTCAACTCGGCTACGGCTAGGTGACACCGCGCTTACGGCTCGCCGACTGCTTGCTGACAAGGACAGCGGCGAGGGTGGACGAAGAGACGTAAGCTCGCGTACGGAGAGACGTAAGCGCGGGGACGACGAGCCGTAAGCGCGGGAACTGCAACTTGACCACGCACCGCATCGCGGTTCGGAGCCTGTTCCGAGGCGAGGCGGTTACGTTACGATTCCGATTAGTGTGCGTTGCAGTAGGGAGTTTCATACAAACAATACTGAACGACTCGAGGCGATACGGTGGCGATCCCTTTCCGAGTTGATATGTGTGCTGTGACCTTTAATCTTATATAATTTCCCGTGTGGTGCCGGGTTAGAATAGCACCTCCCCATTTCATCCCGTTGGTATCGTAAGTGTCGACTCTGGGAAAGGGTTAGCGTATTGTGGGCAATGGGCTAGCATCCTGTCACTGCAATATCACAGTTCACCATCTGGTTACTCTGAAATTGCTAAACGTGGCATTGGATTTTTTGAGTTCATGTGCTCTGTCTACCTCTCTTGGGAATACAGGCGTGAGAATATGTATGTATGTATGTATGTTACCCTGAATTTGCTACGAGTAAACGTGGCACTGGATTTTTTGAGTTCATGTGCTCTGACTACCCCTCATGGGAATACAGGCGTGAGAATATGTATGTATGTATGTACAAAATACGGATAATTCACGTTGTAAATCGAGTTTATTCGAGTTTCCTTTAATCTCAGACTAGGTAATTCGTAGCCCTTTATCTAGGAGCCGCAGCGGCTGCTGCTGCCAAACGCGCACTGTGCGCCACCGCTCTATTCTACTTCTATTATACTTGCGAATGTTCTTGAAAATAAATAAATCATACCTATACCGATTTCCTTACGACATTCACGACAAAAATGGAGAGGTGTAATTCAAAACCCGTCCCACACCGGTAGTATAGTATTAGTTTAGATAAGTAAATATAGTAAAAGGTTTTTGAATTAGCATTAATAAATAACACTAAATGAATCATTGTTTGCTTCGTTATCTATATTACATTACATTGTTAGACCCGTAAAAACTTTGTCAAACATAGTATTATTATTTTGTCTATTCCTCTGTAACAATTTTCCCTTCATTAGAGACATAAGTTTTCGTTGAAAATGTATTCGACCGAATGAATAAGGCTGAATAAACGTACAGTAAATATTGGATAATATTTACGGAGAAGTCTATTGTTTTGATTGATTTTAATATAAACACGAAGAGTTGTAAAAACAGTTAGAATTTAATGTTAATATGGGTTACAATTGAAGTAGTGGAAAGCCAAACTTTGTGTCTCTTTGTGTTGTGGATATTTATGGGAGAAAATGGCCAATGCCCCGTGTGGTGCCGGGTTAGAATAGCACCTCCCCCTTTCTTCCCGTGGGTGTCGTAAGAGTCGATTCTGGGAAAGGGTTAGTGTATTGTGGGCGATGGGCTAGCAACCTGTCACTGCAATAGCACGTTTTACCACCTGGTTACTCTGAAATTGCTAAACGTGGCACTGGATTTTTTAATTCATGTGCTCTGCCTACCCGTCTTGGGAATACAGGCGTGAGAATATGTATGTATGTATGTATGAAAATGGTCACTTTCCGTCAAGTGGCCCGCATGCTGATTTGTCTTTAGTGAAAACACAAAGGAAATGAGAACAAATCTGTTGGAAGTGGCTGCGAATCTGGTAATAGACATGGTTTTCTCTATGTCATGTTTCGTGTGCTCTGCCTACCCCATTTGGGTAAACAGGCGAGATTCAATGTACGTATGTAAAAAGTTCCATGTGGTGTCTGATTTAGAAAAACACCTCTCCATATCTACCGTGGGGCTCGTCAGAGGCGACTAAGGAAATAGGTTTAGGTATGCTTTAGGCGGCAGGCTAACAACCTGTCACTATGCTACCTCTTCCATCTTTGCAAACCTAAAACTTTGCTAGAAATAGCGGCAAAGCGTGATATAGTCATAATCATTGTTTTGTCTATTTCACGTTCGTTTCGTGTGCTCTGCCTACCCCATTTGAGAACACAGGCGTGATTGTATGTATTGTACTATCCCGACACCACACAGGATAAATATGTAAAAAGTTATGAGTTATATTGTATAGGTATGCACATATTTACCTCAATGCTGACCTGACACACCACTGTCATCCAATTACCTCCTCTATGTCCGATTGAACAATTTCGTCTGACGCGACAAGCATATTCGTAATTATACGCTGTAACGTGTCGTTTGTAAACGCGCTCAATTCTGGCCTCATTAACACGCATGCAAGAATACTGGCATACTTTTCAGGGTTCAAGTTACGAGGTGAAATAGTGACAGGTCGCTAGCCTATCGCTTAAATCATATCCAAACCTATATCCTTAGTCGCCTCTTACGACATCCACGGAAGAAATGGAGAGGTCTTAATGTCAATCCGACATCACATGGCAGTAGAAAAGAACTTTTATTTACAAGTTGAACAAATCTGGAGGAGCATGTACCTAGTTAAGTATAGGCTTAGAATATCGCGTCTCCATTAGATAGATAGATAGATAGATAGATTTATTTATTTCTTTTTGAAAATTACATTATATCTAAATTATATGTCAGACACAAGGAATTCACAAAAAGATCGTCAAATGGTAAAGAATAGTTAATAACTAAGTAATAAATACAATAACAAATTAATGTCAAGCAATAATGTAAATAATGTCAAGATCACGAATATCAAAATAAAATCAAATCAAAAATGTGAAAAATGACAAAAATCAAAAAATAAACGTTAAGGGTAAAATGTCAAAAGATAAACAAAAATAGTAATAAAATCTAAAAGCAATTCACAAAAAGATCGTCAAAGTGTAAATAATAATGATAATGAATAATAAATAATAAAACATTCAAACATTGATGTCAAATTCCAGTAACTAAGTAATCTTTTATTTCTTCCGGGAATGTTGCAAGAGGCGACTAAAGAAATATGTTAAGGTATATTTTAGGTGACATGCTAGCAACCTGTCACTATTATGTCTGAAAACTCAAAACAAAAAAAATATATGTTAGAAGTGGCCACGAGATCTGAAATAGCCATGGTTTTGTCTATGTTATCTATGTAGCATCTCATATTCTCTGTCTACCCATTTTGGGAATATAAGCGTGATGTATGTACATTTTGTTTTGTTGTAAATATGTTTTGTAACGGCCAAACCATTACAGTGGCGCCCAACGTGGGACCACGATGAATTTCTACCACGAGCTTACTACACCACCACGTAGGCGGAGTCACAAGCGACTTTTCTAAGGGGCAGCGTAGACGACAGACTTTTGTGCGATTGAGTCTGCGGCGCAATAAAAACTCTGATTGGAAACTGTCTACGCGCCATTCAGAGTATTTATTGCGCCGCAGACTCGATCGCACAAAAGTCTGTCGTCTGTGCTGCCCCTAATTGTTTCATATCCAGTTACCTCAACTAAGACCAAAGTCTTGCAACAGTTGCATTGACAAGCGGCTTCTTAGAATTTCCTACGAAATTTAGAAACTTCTTAGAATTTCCTAGGTAATTTAGAAACTTACGGATTTTCTTATTTTCCGATGACACATAATACATAATTATAATGTATGTACCTATGTACATTTTGTTTTGTTGTAAACATGTTTTGTAACGGCTAAACCGTTACAGTGGCGCCCAACGTGGGACCACTATGAATTTCTACCACGAGGTAGCTACACCACGTAGGCAAAGACACAAACAACTTTTCTAATTGTTTCATATCCAATCCAACTAAGACCAAAGTCTTGCAACAGTTGCATTGACAGGCTTCATTGTCATGCATGGGACGCGTGGGACAAAGACACAAAGAGTTAATAGAAGTTGTCCGACGCGGTATCTGCGTGGACGCTTTTGTATGGAGTTTAGTTTGAATTGCATTGGCTTGCGAGGTTGGTCTTTTAACCGAGTTCAAAAAAAGAGGTTCGATTCGAAGGCTTTTTTTTAATACAGGATGAATTAGGGGTTGTATATTATACATTAAACTTCCGTGAGACTCACTCATGTTGAAAAATTATCGGATAACTCACGTTTAATAAATCGAGTTTCGCGCGAAGAGAGCCGAGGCGCGCAGTTCGCGTTTGGCAGCAGCTGCTGCCGCGGCTCCTAGATGAAGGGCTACGAATTAGTCCGAAACATGTCGAGCTAAACTCGATTTATTAAACGTGAGTTATCCGATATTTTTTCAACATAGGGGTTGTATAATATATTTTCCCCGAAGCAACACGTTAGGATAAGACTAAACGTTTAACCTGTGACTTATTTTAATCTGTAAAAAATGGGATAATTTGAAATCGTGGTTATCCTTTTGTTATTTGAAATCTTTGACTTAATTATTATAAGTATTCTAATCAATTTTCAAAAGGTCAAAAGAGTTGTTTGAAAAGGTCAAGTGACCACACATTTTGTGTTAAAACACTTAAATAACGAATCATCTCTATTCCAAATGAAATATACAGCTAAAATTGCAATTGTTCACTGTTTCACAAGAAAATGGTTGGCACCACAGAACCTTACACGGTACCTCAATTTCGGTTATTATTTACTTACTGTGGCTTGTAGATAGCTGAAGAATGTAAATTGATCCTTTACTAGTACTGTACATACCTGTAACAAAAAAGTACAATTATACTCAGCATCAAAATTATTCGGCTATCCTATATTTTGTTACCTACCTATAGTGGTTTTGGCCATGCCAAATTTATTACAAAATACCTTTGTATTTCCTGTATTCCCAATTGGGGTAGACAAAACCTGGTCTAAGTATTTCAAGTTTTGTGGCCACTTCTAGAATATTTTTAGGTTTTAAGTTGGCTTGGCAGGTATAATAGTGACAGGTTGCTGGCCTGCCGCCTAAAAAGTACCAAAATCGCCCTATGTCGCCTCTTACGACATCCACAGAAGAAATGGAGAGTTATTACTTTAAACGCGACATCACACGGCCAACTTATTGGTCTTAGATAGGTATGACGGCGCATCGCCGTGCGACCTGTATGGATGCGTTGGGACGAGATTGGCAAGCTGGCAATCTGGTGAAGCGTCGTGTCGATGGTCGCGCAGTCATATTGAATGACGGTTGAAGTCTGTTATTCTTGAATGGCGGCGCACCGCGTTGGCGACGAATTACCTTTGTTCCACGTAATCCTTTTAATTTAAACTAACCTATTGAAGGAAATGAGTATAGTGAATGTTTTAAAGTCGAATGGTTTGTTAACTTGTTTGAACTTCTACACAATTTAGCAAATGTGAATAAATAACGATTGATTGTCAAATATTACCATATTCTTTATTTTACTGAAAGCTTTAAGATATGGCTAATCCTGATAAAGGCGGGGAACCGCCTACAGGTATAAGATATTGGTTTTAGTCAAAACATAACAAAAACTAAATTAACTTTTCATCCTTATCCTTACTTAATATTATAAATCGGAAAGTGAGTTTGTTTGTTTGTTTGTTTGTTCCGCTTTCACGCCGTAACTACTGAACAGATTGGTTTGAAATTTGGCAGACGTAAATATAGAAGTTTAGTCCGGATTAAATAATAGGGTAATTTTTATCCCGGAAAAAATTGATGTTCCCGACGGAATGTTCGCTTTATATCGCAATATAACCGAATTCCACGCGGGCGTAGCCGCGGGCGCAAAACTAGTATGAAAGTAATCGGGTAAGAGTCACTTATTCCAATAGTAAGTTATTATATATGGTTCAATCACCCTTTTTAAGAGCAATTAAGAACATTTTGGCGAGTTTTTGAAGAAGAGCATTTGCTAGAACCATCTTATTTACTAGAAATTTGTAACCATCCAAACAGTTCTAATGAAAATATCGTTACGCATTCATCGCCTTCAATTCTTTGTTCATTACAAAAGGATCAGGCACAATGACACTCGTGCGTCGAGGACTTTGAAAGTGGAGAGCAAGAGCGTCCAATTAAGCAATAGGCAGAAGAATGAAATTGTAAAAGTGTTGTTTAGATGTGCCTCCTTGATGTAAGTCCACAAGTTACCTTAAAGCAGCGTTTCTCAAACTATGGGTCGCGAGCAAATGTTAAGTTTGCCCTGCCAGTAGACAGACACACCACATGATTGAGCCAACGGCCAGCGAATGAAGCTATGAAATACCTCCCCCTTTAACACTTAATCTAATACATGTGAGGCCAGATTTTCTGATTTGGCGAACATTAAAACTAAATACTGATATAAATTGGACGTATGAAACTCACTGCGCTTAAAATTAACTTACGTTGAAGTTGATGTCAAAACTGTTTTTGCACTTTTTGGTACGGAACCCTTCGTGCGCGAGTCCGACTCGCACTTGGCCGGTTTTTTTCTTTGTTATGTTCCTAGCTGACTCTTTCGTAGTATAAACGAGATAAATGTTAAATTCCTAGTTCGCTTATACTCGTAAAGCCGGGTACTCACTAGCGAGCCGTAACTGTATCCGTTGCATGTACTGTAACCAAAAAACATAATGTGTACGTGGTTCGCAAACCTCCTGCGAGCGGTACGCGAGCGGCTCGCAGCGAGCCGATGTTTGCAACGAACTCATTTCTGAACCTGAAACTGCAATACGCGTACACACTAGAACCTCGTTACTGTATCACACATTACGGTTCGGTCGCTAGTGAGTACCCGGCTTAAATCAATATGAAAAAGCTTTACCAATGCACGAAAAATTAACTGTCGTTTATTTTGTGACATGAAAATGCCTTTATTCAGCTTTGTGCAGTTTTAATAGTTCGCGAGCTATCACTGAAAGTAAATAGATTATCAGGAGATTGTTTTTAATAATTTCGATTTTTGCTGACAAAAGACGGAGCTACAGGCGCGCAGTGCACACCTCTCCATTTCTTCCGTGGATATCGTAAGAGGCGACTTATTTACTTTTTGTATAAAAAATAGGTTTAGGTATGCTTTAGGCGACAGGCTAGCAATCTGTCACTTCTATTCTATCTTCGCAAAGCTTAAATTATGCTAAAAGAGGCAGCGAAGCGTGATATAGTCATAATAATGGTTTTGTCTATGTCACGTTACGTGGGGTCTGCCTACCCCGTTTGGGAACCCTTATGTATTTCGAATACAAATCTATCACCAATAGCAACTTCTACTAATTCCCAATATCAAGAACTTGTATGCATAGGCAGAGCTGCACACAAGACGAGACAAGTACGCCAATGATTGAGTCCCAACCCAACACAACCTCCCCCTTGCATTTTCGATTTCCTCCACTTCCCAGTCTAATCACTACTTAAGTGGCTTACCATACTCGTAAGGCTCAATTCACACCAGAAGAGCAGCGCAGCGCGGCGTAGCGGAGCGCAGTTTCAGTGTCATGGGAATTTCAACTTTATTTTCATTACAATAAGACTTATTATCGCATGAGAAACTCTAACGATGCGCGCGGATGCCCGCGGATCCGCGGGAATTCCAGCGCATTCCATAAACAAAGCCGTGCGACTGCGCGAGCTGTCGCGGGAATGCCCGAGGATGCTCGAGTAGTCGCGACGGCCGCTTTCAATACATATGTCAATATGTCAATAATTATGTAAATTCCAGCGACTTCCTACGCATTCCAGCGGCTTCTCAAGCAGTCGCAGGAATCCTCGCGCATTCTCCACGGAGCGGGTCGCTGCGCTACGCCGCGCTGCGCTGCTCTTCTGGAGTGAATTGAGCCTAACTCACTAGTTTATATGGGAGACACACACACACAAAATAAGAAGTGACGCACAACACTATTGGTAAAAGTACAAACAAGACAGAGGCCTGTGTGGTGTAGGGATAGAGCTACACTTCTCCATTTATGTTGAAAATTTTACGGATAACTCACGTTTAATAAATCGAGTTTAGCTCGACATGTTTCGGACTAATTTGTAGCCCTTCATCTAGGAGCCGCGGCGGCTCCATTCTCCATTTCTTCCGTGGATGTCGTAAGAGGCGATTAATGAGGTTTAGGTATGCTTAAGGCGACGGGCTAGCAACGTCACTATTATAGGTATTCCTTACATCAGTTTTTAATCCTGAAATTACGCCAGACGTGGCTACGAAACCCGATATGGTAATGGTTTTGTCTGTCACGTTTCGCAAGCTCTTCCTACCCAAATTGGAAACACCAGCGTAATTGTACGTGCCATTACATACTCAATGAATTGATGTCAAAATGTGAGCTTGGTTGCGAAAGGGCGCCCCATTTAGTTTTCACTTTAATTCCATATATCCTTTTACTTCAAGTACGTACACTTTCCCCCGTTCTTATCGCAGTGAACCCAAATTATCAATAAATGATATATTACCGTCCACAGAAATCGCAACGTCGCCTCAATATCCCCCGGGAGGAAAAAATGTTTCCACGATTTTGTGGATTCGAAGAAACCACAATAGGGGTCAGTTAACGCGCTAAATGAAGTTATTTTCGATGTTATTATAAGCGCTTTTTAGTAATGGTTTGCTAGAAATATTGGAATTTATTTTGGTATTCTGGTTTTTGGTGGGTGGGATCTGGTGTTACTTTATTCCATGTGATATTTAAAGAACTCTATTTTTTATACAGTAACTCTACCTACATTATATTCAATACATATACGCCTGTACTTCCAAACGGAGTAGGCAGAACATACGAAATGGTACGAGGACAAAACCATATTTCACTTTCCGCGGCCACTTGGAGCATTATCTTTTTTTTAGGTCTGGGTTTAAGTCTGCAGATCTAATAGTGACAGGTATATAGTCTGTCCCCTAATACATACCTAAGCCTATTTCTTTAGTCGCCTCTTAGGACATCCACGGAAGAAATGGAGATTTTATTTTTATTTACGTAATTTGAAAGAGAGATTCTAAACCCGACACTACACTGCCTAACCTACTTATAGTACTTATACCGTCTTGCATCTAGCATAATTAATCCCAATCTAGATTGCTAATTAATCTAATTATACTTCAACTTCTCGTCAGCGTCACCGATTTGATATCATGTGTATGTATGTAACAAGACAAGACGCATTGTGCTTCCCAATCTGTGCATCTGAATTCTGCAAACTCCCTCGAACAAGGTTGCATCCAAGACACGTTTTAAGTCGCATCCCATCTAAGTTGCAGCAAATCTGCCATCAAAGTTATGGGACGTGATGAAACATGATAGAGTTATGAGTTTGCTAAAGGTGCAAACTAGATGAACTGTTGTTCTAAAACTAAGACAATCTGTGTTGTGTCGGGATAGAATATACCTGTCCATTTCTTTCGTTGATGTTGCAAGAGGTGACTAAGTTAAGTTTGGCTGTAGGCGCCTGACTTGTAACCGGACACTTTACATATACCTCTGTTATCTAATTTTTAACCTGAAATTGTGGAAAAAGTGACGCGGTTCGTGAAATTCTCATAGTTTTATCGATATGTTGTATTATTGTGTGTTAGGTTTCGGGTGCTCTGCCTACGCCGTTTGGGAATACATACGTAATATTGTGTTTTCCTTTGGGACATCTTACTAATATTATAAACATGAAAGTTTGTGAGTATGGATGGATGGATGGATGTTTGTTACTCCTTCACGCAAAAACTACTGAATGGATTTTCATGAAACTTTACAGTAATGTAGCTTATACATCAGAATAGCACATAGGCTACAATTTATAAAGATTTTGTTTGAATTTTCCGAAATATGACGATAAGTGTCGAGAAAGTAGGAAAAAATCTAATGTCTGCTGGCTATTCTGGCGGGCGCTTCCTAATAATAATTTCGAAATCTCTTCTATGTTAGCCCGAATTTATCGCGTGCGAAGCCGCAGGCAGAAGCTAGTTAGGAACTAAATTCTTTTAACGGGAAAATAAGTACCTACACGTAGTTTGTATACACAAATAATAAGAACCAAAAAAGTGGCTACAACAGGGCAAGAAAAACCTAAGACCCTAATATACTAACTAAATTGTATAATCTAGACTTCGACCCACCTAAAATACACCATCTCTAGGATCACTTACTTACTAATCGGCGGTCAGCGTTCATGTGTTACAGTATAAGACTAGTACGATATCTTCTTGCAAAGATCCTAATTCTGAAACAATGAACTACAGTAGAAAATAGCCGCAGATATATGCTATCGAAGTAGAGTTACGTCGGCAGATTAAGTGATAGTAAATCTATGTTGTGAGTGTTATCTCGGATGTAGAATAACACACCTATAAATTCCTTTGAGGTAGCAAAGAGACGACTAAAGACAACTGCTTAAAGTATGATTTAGGGGACAAGCTATCACCTAGCTTATCACTACATCTGTGTCACTTTAGAAGCGTGAAATAGCCATGATTTTGTCGATGATATGTAACGTTTGGATATATTAATAATTCGACACATTCACCCTGACATTGCTCGCTACTCTTGTAGCGTCGTTCGTTGATTTCCTACTAGTTTTATATTATAGCCGAACTAAAGAGACATAAGGCCGGATCGTTAGTACAAGTACCTCCTTGAGTTTGGGTCGGTAATAGGTATTTTATATGGCCTGCAATATCCCTATAAATTAGGGCTGGATGAAGATTTATTTAGGTTCCAATTCGCAAGCAACCTCGGTTTAAAGACTGCTTTCGTTGCGTTTTTGTCTCTTTCGCACTAAGCGCGGAAATAGAGATAGCGACAAAGGTTTTTGAGGTACGGACAGCTGCACAGAAAAGTAGCTCCCTAGTAAAGAAAAATTGTATGGGCGAGGGGTTACTTTTCTCTGCAGATGACTGTACGAGGGAAGTAAAATAAAAGTAAATGTCCTACAAAATGGGATAGATGGTTGTTAGTTTAAGATCGCAGGCTGTAACGTGCTCGGAATCGGCATGGGCTTGACGGAAAGCGATCGTGATTCCGAGCGTCTCGGTAAAATACTTTTGAGTAACAAATCAATACCCAACTGTCATTTAGTTTATGAGAAACGATTTTTTGGTAAATCTCTCGTTCTGTTTGCTTCAAACGTCCTGGGCATGGGTTTCAACTGTCATGATAACGTGAAATAGCCATGGTTTAACTGTGTAACGTTTCGTGTACTCTGCTTACCCTTTTAGGGAATACAGGCGTAAATATGTAAGTATGTACCATCGCGAACAGGGATTGTTGAGCCACTTACCTATGTTTGTAACTTGGTCGTGTAATACTAATCCAATAGCTAACATCTGTCAATCACATCGGCCATTGATTACACGTCTAAATTGCGAACAGTGGCAAGTGGCTTAACAATCCCGGTTCGTGACTGTACCAACATTACAGGTATTTCAGATGTCTACGAGCTATGGCTATCGCTTACCAACTCGTGACCCACTAACTCGCCTGTCTTCCTTGTGGCTAAAAAACTAACATTCAGTATTTGCCATTTATTCGAAACATTACGAACACTTGCTAATTGAGATAGATTTAGTTTTAACTTCTGAGATAACCAACTATGAAAACAACGTAAGTCCCAAATTTATCCGCTTCGATATTCAACTGAATCTCTTAAAGAATACGAGTCAAATTCATTTGTATTCCCTATAATGTCGTAAATGGAATCAGGGTTGTCGAAACGGTTATCGTCATGTAATTTGGGTAATTGTTCGCGCAATACGATGTTTAATGTCGATGTTTCGCTAATTAGGTCTTTTATGATTTTATTTCGCTTCTCAACAGTTTGTGGTAGGGCTGTACAATGCGAAAATAGAGTTTAAAGTAATATTTTCAATGCTACAAGCGATTGCACTCTTATTTTAAAACAGAAGATGAATGTTATGAATTTGATTGTGTAATTTAGTGAACTTTGCTTTCTGTACGATGTTCAACGGTTTTAACTGTTTAAATCTATGGCAAATACTCGTATTATTGAACACTTTTAATGTTGAAATATTTACGGATGAGGAATATCAATTAATCCTGCATTAATAGTTAAAATTACTAAATGACTTTTACCGCTGTGACATGCTATATGTACAATTCATTTTCATGTCACAATAGAAAAGTTAATAGTACTTTTGACTACGTCTTAGCGCAGGTATATAATTTTGGTTGTATTATAATTATGTATGAGTTTTTAACCAAAGCATACACATGTTGTGGTGACACCACTCATACTAAGATGGAACTAAAACTAATTTGGATTGATAAGTTTAATTTTGAAGGTGACAACCCTGCCAATTGACAGCCAGCCATCGACCAATCAGAAGCGGTTGCGGCGGCACCGCATAGCAGAAACGGCATGCAACGCCGCGGTTTCGGCGAATCATATCCCGCGATCCAGTAGGGCTGCCGCCGCGATTCTAAACGGCCAGATCATTCTGTGCACTGCTTGCAAGTTGCTCGCTTCATATACATTATATGCCATAGGAGAGTGTATTTTGCATAGCGCAGTGTAAGCGTTCTGCTTTTGTCTCAAGTTTTGAATTTGCCGTGTGGTGTCGGGTTTCAAACAACATACAATCACGCCAATGTTCCCAAATGAGGTAGGCAGAGTACACAACACGTGACATAGGCAAAACCATGATAACGACTGAGTATTTCATGATTCGCAGGCACTTCTAGCATGGTTTTAGGTTTGACAACAGATACAAGAGGTATTATAATAATGACAGGTTGCTAGCCTGTCGCCTAAAGCATACCTAAACCTTTTTCCTTAGTCGCCTCTAACTACATCCATGGAAAAATGGAGAAGAGTTATTCTTACCCGACACCACACAGGGGAATAACCTCAGTAAGTATAACATTGTATGGGAGCCCCTCGCGAATTTTAATTTATTTTTAGTATTTCTTGTTACGGCAGCAATAGAAATCCATAATCTGTGAAAATTTCAACAGTCTAGCTAGCACGGTTCGTGAGATACAGCCTGGCGACAGACAGACAGCGAAGTAGGGTTTGGGTCCCGGGACGTCTCGAGTCTCGAATTCCCGGGACTTTGCGTGATTTTAGCTGTCTCGAGTCCCGGGACTTTGCACTCGAGACTCGAGACGAGACAATATTACCAAAATTATTTTTTATTATCAAATATTTTAAGGAAAATAGCACCATATGTAATTTTATTGAATAACTACGTGGTCTGCTAAGTAATTACAGGCTAACTAATTGCCGTTATAAAGAATTTCATATGATTTGTAGCTGTTTTGTTTTATGACTAAAAAGTTTAAATATTGAGTTAGTTGACCATGTGAAAGACTTATTTACAAATCTGTTGCATATTTTGATTATCTACACTAATATTATAAAGAGGAAATATTTGTTTGTATTTTTGTATGTTTGTAGTGAATAGGCTCAAAAAGTACTGGGCCGATTAAAAAACAAAAAACACTATTAGAATGTTATATTCTTCCGAATTGACATAGGCTACGTTTTATTTTGAAAAAAATTAGAGATCCTTGGTAATCGTCAATAATTTATCCAAGGATGTAAAAATCCGTAATATTTTATAATCAGCATTGCACCCGTGCGAAGCCTGGGCGGGTCGCTAGTTAAGTTATAAAGAAAATCTATGATTATGAGATTACCAATTTTGTGATTAAGACCAACGATTTAATTGTAGAATTACTAGGTAATAACAAAGTTACTAAGGGCCGATTGTTCAATCACCAGATAAATTTATCTGCCAGTTAAAAATATCGCTATCCTTTTTTCGCGTCATATAAAAGAAAAGTGACAGCCAACATTTATCAGACAGATAAGTGTTATCTGGTGATTGAAAAATTAGCCCTAAGAATAATAATTTGAATTATAACTGCCAATACCTAACACATTTTTAACTAATCACAAGGCATTACCGCAAATACTGATACTTTTTGTAATGAAAACATTATAACAAACATTAAAAAAACATTGAACAAATCATTTCCAGTTTCGCCTTAAAATAAACAGAGTATGGCGTGGTTCAACTCGTTTAATAACTTTAAGTAAAGATTTAATTTTCTGTATAATATGTTGATGTTTTTACAAGGAATTGGCTTCTTTAATAGGTACAATTTTAAACAAAAAACTAACTTAAAAACAGTTTTATGGAAGCCCCAAAAAGAAAAAAGAAAAAGTCTCGAAGTCCCGGGAATTCCCGGGACTTTGACGGTTGGCTGTCTCGTGTCCCGGGACAACAAACTTGTCGGGAATTCCCAAACCCTACAGCGAAGTCTCAGTAACAGGGTCCCGTTTTCACCCTTTGGGTACGGAACCCTAGAACAGTTACGAAACGAATCAGTTTCATAAGTTGCATCACACCGGTCCAGTATTTACCATTTAGATGCCCTGTTTAGATGTGGAACCCGTGTGGTGTCGGTTCTAGAACAGCACCTCTCCATTTCTTCCGTGGATGTCGTAAGAGGCGACTAAGGAAGTGGGCTTAGGTATTCTTAGACTAGCAACCTGTCACTATTATACTACCTCTTCCATCTGTTTTCAAATCTAAAATGATGCTAGAAGTGGCAGTGGCGAAGCGTGAAATAGTCATAATCCTGGTTTTGTCTATGTCAAATTTCATGTGCTCTGCCTACCCCATTTGGGAACATAGGCGTGATTTTACCGCACCTTCGGTGGGACAAGGGTACAATTTTTCAAACAAACAAAAAAATGTTAAGTATACACAAACGTAAAGGAATAGTTTTGGAACATTTGGTAGGTATACTTAACAAATTTTTTGGATTTTTCAACAATTTTATTGTGCCCTTGTCCCACCGAAGGTGCGATATGTATTTGAGATCGAAAAGGTTGGATGTAGTTATTTACAGAAAACGAAAACCACGTGACAGGAAGAAAAACAAGGGACGGAGAGACAGACAGGTGTCGATTAGAAGTATTTTTAAAATGTGTATTGAAAATATTAATAAATTACTGTGAAAACTGTTTAAAAACAATCATTTATCATAAATGAAGACGAGCCTACATGGTAAAATTATATCTATTTATCACAAATAGAGACGAGCCTACATGTATGTATGTATGCGGTACCCTAAAAACCTTTGGCCCCTGAATTCTCGTAAAATCATCTTTCTATATCACAGCTACCCTAGCATGCTTGCGTCAACACGCCACAAAGCGAGTAGTGAAGACAAAGGAAAACAATCCACGGAACATGAAACGAAAGTGAGCAAAATAACAGAGTTAGGGATTAAAATAACATTGGGATTTCTTGAAACGTTCGCTGCAACCCGTTGGGATTTTAGCTCGGCGATGCTTTGCTGTTATTTTTAAAATGGAGTTTTAGAAAAAAAGTGGCCGGAAATTGACCTTAAACAATTTAAGCAGTGATCGGGTAGGTACGCGTCTGAAAACTACTGTGAAGTTTTTTGCCGGATTTTCCATGAATTCCATGTAAAAAATACGAAAATCTGAAAATAATGCCCGGTTTTCTGTATTCATACTCATACTCATACTCCTTTATTGGTAATATGCTTATTATTACATGTCATCTATTCTGGCTCTTAGTCAACTGCGTAGCATCGCAATGTCGAACGATTGGAGGTGCGTACGTAGGTAAAACACGAGGCGTAATGACTTGAGAAGCAATGAAACATTTGTCTCCCATAAGGTCAATAATGAAAATTTTCAGGAAATATTTTACAGGGGTTTTCAGACACGTGCCTAATACGGTCGATTAACGACCACCCTGTATAGTTTCTTTTAAGTTTATTAATAAGAGGCCGAGTGTCAAATACGAATTTCAAACCTAATATTATGCTATAAATGGCTACGAGACGTGATATGCTTGCAAGTCTATCTTGCCCACCCCATTTGAGAATACAAAGCGTGATGTATGTATTGTAAGAATGTAATGTAATCCTTACTATCCTTACTTCCTTACTGTTTGTTTGTTTGTTCCGCTTTCACGCTGTAATACTGAACCGATTGCTTTGAAATTTTGCAGACGTAAAGTTAGAAGCCCGGATTAAATAATGGGGTACTTTTTATCCCGGAAAAAATTGATGTTCCCGAGGGAACGTTCGCTTTATACCGCAATATAACCGAAATCCACGCGGGCGAAGCCGCAGGCGGAAAGCTAGTATTGTATAATCCAATGCAACCACGTTCGCAACTTTGAAGTGAATAATTTGGCAACATTCCAAATCTAACATGTATTTTGTACGTGATCTGATGTTGTAATACAGTGTTGCTAAATTATTGTGATGCAGATTAAGCGTGGCCAGACTCTATTACAGTCTAGGTATCTATTCGATTCTTGAAATTACACTTCTGGTTTTAATCTTCGGTACCGACAACTCTCTCACAATAGATTATGCTTTTACTGCACTTATTATTAAACTCCACTGATTTTAACGCCTACCAAAAACACTGGCTGGAAACAAAATTCAGTTAATTAAAAAGCAGTTTTAGAAAAAAAAACAAGTTTGTTCTCTATTACAAAAGCCTTGGACTAGACGGCAGAAAGTTACGGCGTTGGTTGTTTGTTGGACAAGCAAAACAACGTCCATTCGAGCCTATGAGTTCTAAATTTGAAATACAAAGTTGTTTACCGTTTGAAGAGAACTGAACAGTTCTATAAATCAAGGTAAATCGCAGTTTAAAAGGTTTAAGATTTATTTCAAGCTAGATATGGGACTTGTTGCGATGTCGCTTGAAAACATTTAAAATATAACATCCTTTAAAAGAAGCCCGGGTGCTGGTAACACGCTATGTTTGCCGCTTTAACAAAAAAAAACTGGTACTCCTAGAACGAAATGCTGATAATCAAATATTGCGAGTCAGCAAAAACTAATAAAACTAGTCAGAAGCAATAAGATGTCGCGACAATGCAGTTCTTGTAATGCAATTTTCGATTCCAGTTTGCGTTGTCAGCGTGGGAAAATAAATATTATCAATATTATACCCAGACTTGTGCGCTCTGTGTCCCTTGTGAAAGGATTATTAGATCGCCTTTTTGGGTAAACATGACAGATACATAGGTATGTACATACATAACGCCTTGGTTCCTAAATAGGCGTAGGCAGGGCATACGAAACGTTACATAGTCAATATCATTTCACGATTTGCAGCCACTTCTAGCATATTCTTAGGTTCTAAGTGTAATAGGTACAACAAGGTAGCCTAAAGCATACCTAAACTAGTTCCTTAGTCGCCTCTTAGGACATCAGAAACGGAGAGGTGTTATTCTAAGCCAGACACCATACGGTTTTTATGTATGTACTAGCTTTAGCTCGCGGCTTCGCTCGCCTTAAGATGTATTTTAGGGAAGTGGGGGGGGGGGG
>BHDV01035119.1:0-30897 GCA_005406045.1 Adoxophyes honmai
GTTTAATTTATTAGTAAATTAAAGGATAAACTGAGATATAACACCTTCCAACCACCTAACCTAACCATTTAACTCAATGATTCCTAAAGTGAGCACTAACACCCACTAGTAGGTGCTACAGACCTAAAGGGGGACAGTAAAAGATTAAAAAAAATAGAAGCTCTAAAATTATTTTTATTCTCAAAGTGGGCAGTAAACAAGATCAGTTTGTAAATGTCTGATCTAACCTAACCTAACCATTATTGTTCCAGCGTGGAGTTCTTCCTGTACGGGCTGCACTCGCTGTTCAAGGGCGACTTCCGCATCACGTGCGCGCGCGACGAGTGGGTGTTCACGGATGTGTCACTTCTCCATTCCGTGCTGGCACCGGCTATAAGGATGGCCTTGAAACTGCATCAGGTATACATACATTTTGTAAAGCATAACTATGAAAAGGAGAGATTCTTAAAAAAAATATCGAAATGAGAATGGTTTTCTTTTTCATATTGATCATGTTGCAACGCCATCTAGTGGAATACGATGGAACTAATACGGCTTTTATGGTAGTTAGTTGTATTGCACTGTTGCGTTTGGCGTAAATAGCTTCGTACGATCTTCATTTGGTTTTATTCATGCGATTTTGGTGCCCACTACAGTTTTTTAGCAATGAGTTATAAGAGTATATGGAAAAAATGCCAAATAACGATTATTTTTTATTTTTTCGCAGGACCACTTCATGTTCCCCGATGAGTACTGCAACAGCTCTGCCCTGTACTCTGCTATAGCGTGCCACACGGCGCGCCTGGTCATCTGCCACGAGGCGGCGCCGGCCTGGCGCCACAACGTGCTGCGCGGCGCCCCGCACCTGCTGGCCCTGAGGTGAGTGCGGCTGCGGCGCTCTGTACGGCCATCGCGGGCCACACGGGTCACATGATCAACCCGGTACAAGCGTTTAGATACGAAGGGCCGGCAAAAAGAGAGGACGACACATTTAGTTACGAGTTTTACGAGCGTTTCGCAAAATTCTAGAAAACTAGACACGGATGTTTTGAGGATCGATTATTTGATCCAACCAACATTTTAATGCTGATATTATATCTCGTACGTCAAAAGGCAAATCTAATGGACTTGCTTGGAAAAAAGTTTGTAATATAGGTTCCGTTGTCTGCTCACGAAATTCGCCATAAAAAATGTGTTAATAAATAATTAAATATAATAATCTCTGTACGGTCTTACTGCCGTACATTTCTGCTTACGCGCGACCTACTTTTAGCTGTATTATAGCATTAATTATAAATACGATATTTTGGTAGAGACAAGGAGAGAGCGCAACTAACTGTCACACGAGACACATCAAAAGAGAAAGTATTACCTAAACTTTAACCATAACTTTGTATTTACTTATCTTACCTAACTTACAATAAACTAAGTGAATAACAACTGCGGGTTCTTTCTCTGCACTCCACGAACTTACCACAAAGAAAGCAAGCAAGTGTAAGGAAGCTAACTGGCCCTTACAATCTCTAAATTATTGTCGACTGTGCCCTATAAAATCCCGATGTAACTGGTCAAAAAATGTTACTGTATATTTTCCATTTCTAAGCGGATGCACTTTAATGCATTTTTTGTTTCAGACACGTGATGGACGAAGGCAACGACGACTACAAGATAATAATGCTCAACAAGCGGCACCTAGGGTTCCGCGTGATCAAGCTGAACCGCGAGTGCGTGCGCGGCCTTTGGGCCGGCCAGCAGCAGGAGCTCGTGTACCTGCGGAACCGGAACCCCGAGCGGGGGTCCATACAGAACGCCAAACAGGTGGGTTCTTGTACAGTTTACTATCAAACTGTTAAGTGATAATGTATTTAAAAGTTAATGACAAGAGTTCACAGTTGCCAAATTAATCGAAAAGGACACCCCAACATGTTTTTAGTGACATAAATGTGAAACTGTAAGAAAGCAAGTATTATCTAAAAAAAAAATTAAATTTCAGTTCAGCGCTGCCAAATTACTCGAAGATGACATCTAACATGATTTTAGTGACAAAAATGTAAAACAATCAAGTGGAACTTTGAATAAAAAACTAATGACGAATTCGTGATCATTGTTGTCCAATCCGTCAAAAACGACATCCATCGTGAATTTAGTGTCAACACAGTATGATGTAAAGAAAAGGCAACGTATGAAATTCTTATGATTTAAAAAATACATTTTAGGTCACTTTTACGTTAACGGTAGCTTATTTCTCCATGTCGGCAGGCGCTCCGCAACATAATCAACTCGTCGTGCGACCAACCCATCGGCTACCCGATATACGTGTCGCCGCTAACGACGTCGTACGCCGACACGTCGCCGCCGCTCTGCTCCCTGCTCGGCGGGCCGGTCACGGTGGCCGCTATACGGAGCCGCGTCGCTGCGCTCTGCAAACGGTTAGTGCTCCGAGTCTTGACCAAATCTCTAGTGAGTGTAGTTGCTTTCTCAATGGCATTCGACCGTCTTCCGGCACGACCGTAATCGGCAGTACGCCGGTTCTCAGTTTCTGTTAAAATTATTTGAATTAGTGGCGTATTGAGTAAAAAACTATTAAGTAGTGTTTTTGCAAACTATTTTCTATCTATTCCGTGCATATTGTTTTTTTTACTGTGTAAAAAACAGGTAGATAGATACTAAAAAAAAAAAAAAAATTGACCTCGCTGAACGTTTCGCCGTTCATCTGTATTCGGCGAGTAAAATTACGCGGTCTTTGTAGGAAAGTATAATGAGTATTTTTTTTCAGCATTCGAAGGCGATGCGGCGAGGGCTGTTCGAGCGGCGGCGCCGGCGCAGCCGAGGCGGGCACCGCGCGCGCCGCCGCCACGCCGAGGCACAACGCCGCGCACTTATCACGCACCTCACTCGGTATTTTATAAATTACTAATTAATTTCTTTGACCTTTTTTTTGTAAGTTTCGATTGCCTCCCCACTGCTGGGCAAAGGAAAAGCTTCCCCCATGATTTCCATTCGTCTCAGATTTTTGAAACCACCCCACTCAAGAACACGTCTAAAGCTTGTCACATACAGTATTCTCAAGAAAATAATGATCGATGATGTATCGGCTGTTACCGTCTGCGCCGAGAAGCTCAGAATGATATCCGAGAGTAGCCGAACGAGTAATTTATCTATATTGAACTTTATTTACAAATGCTCTGGGCACAATTTTGCTTGCTATACAGCACATATTTTAATTCGGCTACTCGACGCATTTGGCGCTGGGGTGCTAGACATCTGTCATGAATCATCTGTCTGAGACATTAATCAAAAACAATCACAACGCAATGTTTTTTTTAGCCAGGAATAATAGGTAGGTACATGTATTATTTGATTTGCAGCGGGCACACGCGGCAGTTTAGCAAGCGCGGGCAAACCCGCCTCATCGACATTGGCGTCACTTGCCGGCCTATTACGGGAACACTCGCACGAGCGGACACACCAGGAGGATACCGGTAAGCACTGGTTAACTAGTCTTGAAGGAAGTCATTTTGAGGTAGCGTTTATACTCCTTCTTTCGACCCTTGGAAACCCTTTTTTCGCAATAAAAAACTGAACTTGTATTTTTTTAAATTGAAAAAAAAAAAATGGTTCCAATTATGAATACATTCTGATTGCCCCGTTTATGCGCAGGCGCAGGAGTGGGCGTGGCCTCGCTGAGCGCGGAGAGCGAGCGGCGGCGCGACGAGCGGCCCGCGCCCGCCGCCGCGCGCCGCGAGCGGCACATGCGCGCGCGCTCCGCGCACAAGGACCCCGCGCGGCAGGTGCGTGTTGCAGCAACAGCTACACAGCGCGGGGAGCGAGCGGCGGGTTCAGTGTTAAACATGACATATGGCACCGAAACATGGTCTTACAGTCTTACACTATCGACGTCATCACAAAGCTCAAAGCCGCTCATCGAGACAGGGCTATGCTCGGGGTGTCTCTACGTGATTGAATCAGAAATGATTCATTGAGGAGATCCGTAGACGAACTAAAGTCACCGATGTAGTCCACCGAATTATAAAGTTACAAGTGGTAAGCGAGTTTCAGAGTAACCACGATAATATTATTTAGTGGATGTAACTTACGTCAAAGTTAGTATGGAAGTCAACATGAACCTGATGATACGAAAACGCCAACAAAAATTATGGTGCGCAATGTTCTGCGTTCGTGTGGAACGCATGGCCACAAACGTGCTATACCTTCTTAAAGCGTGATCTCTTGTCCCTCAGGCGGGCAGCCGTAGCCGTGCGCGGCGAGAACGAGCCCGGCCGGCGTCATTCCGGCTGCCGCCTGCCGACGCACGCGCAGACGACCGACCTGGGGACGAGGTAAGTGACATACACTATAGACAGACACATGCATGCACACGCGTACACATTTACACGCACACGCACGCACGCGTGCACGCATGCACGCACACACACATAAAGAGATAGAGAGAGAGCCGTCATGATCCTATTGTAGTGTTGCACAGTGTGATAAAAACCCTCATTTTGTTGCATGTCCATGTTTTTCAAAATTACTATAGTTCATGGCATGAAACAAAATGAGGGTTTTTATCACACTGTGTGTTGTAGACTCAATGACAGAAAAGGAGTTTGTTAAATTACGAAATTATGCCTTATACTACGAATGATGATGAGACAGAGTATTATTTATAATCGGACGAAGCTAAAGTAAACACATTTTCAGATTTATTTATTCTCTTATTCTATTTGAGTGAGTTTCAAAAAAATTGTGCATAAATTAAGGGTTAATAAAAACAAAATCACGATCGCGTCTTTTGTGTAACGAAAATTACAAAATGTATGGGTATTTGTCGTTACACAAAAGATTCAATTAACTTTTGTTTTTATTAAAGCCCTTAACTATGTACAATTTTTTTGAAACTCACTCATTTGGCGACTAATGATGAAAAGTGTATTCAGATGTCGTTTAATATTTTATCAAATAAAATGCAATAAAAAAAGCTATTACAATACATTTTCTGCAACAGTATGATTTTGTCACATCTGTTTGAAAACGATTGCTGTTTTACAAAAATACCTATATAAAAAAAAATGATGAGTCGAAGCCTAATGTAAAAAGTGGGTAAAAAAGACCCCAGCCTTTAGCTAGTGTTTCTGCGCAGGGCTTCGCTGGCGGCTGGGAGCACGGCTGGCGCGACCAGCCGCGCCGCTCGGCTAGCTCCAAGGTAAGTCACACTATCGTTATAGGTAGTTAACTATCTCACGGACATTTGGAGTGTCTCATAAAACAATTTGAAGTTCTCAAATACGTCTTTTAAAAAATGTGGACATTGGTGGCATCGTATAGTAATTAACAATCATTTTAAACAAATAAAAACCAACTTCAAATTTGGGCTATACTGAAAGCATTTGTCTAATGAGGGTGACCTTCCATCACCAGCAGGCCTGACTAATTACTGAAATTATAATTTCCAGTCTGCAGGTGCATTCAGTATTGAAAGAATTTTCGCTATTTAGAGTTAATATTTTATCAGTTAGTCAATGTCATAATGTCAACCACCGACGACTTTACGTTTCTAGGAGCAACCAGCAGACCGACCATGGTTTTCCCGGAAACCGATGTTGCTATGATTATCTTATAACAGTCTCATCTTAGGTAAAGGAAACTTCACTTATTGAAATGACAGGGACTTAGCTTGACATTCAACATTATTGCACTAAAGTTTCAACTTTATTGCATTATGAATGTTCTAAGAAAATTTAACGGGAATGGGTCATACATCGATACTGATGAGGACAATATGTCTAAACTTGAAATTTTATTGTAGGTAATCGCGTCGGGTATATCCGAAAAAAAAAAAAAAAATTTTTTTTTTCTTTTAATAGCAAGTGTCCGGCGTCGTCTCGCAGGCGACAGGCAGCGCGGGCTCCGCGCAGTCATCGCTAGAGTCGCTAGCACGCTCGCCCGGCGCGCCCGACGTGTCGCTGCCCGACTGCCGCATCATCGCCAACCGCCACGCGCGGCACGGCGCGCGCGCCAGGTACAGCGACCCTAGCGACGCTAGCGACAAGGATCCCCTGAATAGCTGACCACAACGATACGCATATCTAGGACAGATGACCATAAAGTTCAACTAACGAAAAGTATCACCAAAATCGATTGATTAAAACGACATAATTTTATTTGAAGTACGAATCTGTAGAAAGCAATTCTCCATATGCAAGGTCCACCTATGCTAGCAAATAGATGATTGGAAATCAGAGTCCCTTTGGGAGCGTAGGTTCTCATCCTACCGGTTGCGCCATGTTGTGTTATTTGTGGACACGTAGATGAAACACGAAGTTCAGGTTGAGACTGTTAATCTGACCTTTATTATCTACCGCTTGTTGATCTGATGCCATCTATATCTCTCGCACTAGTAACTGTAGTAAGTACTAAGTGCGTCACACTGTGCGAGCGTGAGGGCAATATTACTTCGCGCATGCGACAGAGATAGATAGCAACGGGCCAACGCCAACGCTCCTATTTCTCTGTGCTCTGCAACCGGCCTTTAGTAAGGAAATTGTACTCAAACGATCCCAGAATAGGGTCTTTGACAACAGTAAAAATAAACTATAATTTGTAGCCATCCTAACAGATTATAGGAAAATTAAACATATTTCACTTTCTTTTGTTCAAAAAATTATGCATTTTTAGAGTATTTTGTTCTATTAATTTCTAATATTCGTTAATAATGTATCTGTGACCGAAACGCTTGCGATTGATTGATGACGTCACATACCATGAAAGGTATCTGTGGTCAAAGTGGACATTGATAATTTGACATGACAATTTTGACAGCTTCTTTGTGTGGTACCTTTGTTTACTTGCATGTGACGTCAAGCAGCGTTTTTGGCGTGAGTTTGAGAATTTGAACTTTAATATTTATTTTCTTTGTTAATACAGACAAGAATCCGGAAATACTAATATATCGTGTTTATTACATTATGAAGAATTGATTAAAAGTATATTTCAAAAATGTTCAAAAACCCTATTGTGATATCAACTTATTCCTGCACTCGACTTGACACGATACTCCCAAACCTCCCATAAATACATTCTTCACAGCTTACCCTTTATTTCCAGATACTTCCTAAACGAGGGCACTTCAAAAGACCTCTCAAAACTCAGCAAAGAGATCAGACACGAACGCGAGAGCTATCGCGAGCTGACGGGAAGATACATCGAGAAACCTGAAGCTATACCACTAAAAGAGACCCACTATTCTGATCTCTCCAACAAGGAATCCATCCTCAAAAAAGAGGGGAAGAAAGACTCGAAAAACAAAGAAATCAAAACGAAGATAAAGCGATCAGACTCTGGCCGGAGCGAACTCAAGATCAACGTCAGTGTTGGGAGCAAAGTCCTGATCATTGAACCTTTAGGGGTGTATGATTGCATCAATTTGGGGAGAAGGATTGATGTGCAGTGGCCCTCTGAGCATCAGAGGGAGAGGGGAGGGAGGAACTTCTGGGGCAACTGGGTGCCTATGCCGGGGATGGATGGACTGGTATGTTTGTGATCTATTTTAATAAGGTGATGGTTGGAGTCGAGTTGTGTTCGTGAAAATTTGAATTTAAAGACTGGATAAGTTTTAGGTTGCGGAATTTCATAAGAGCTTTAAATTTCATACTCAGGGTATGCTGCTTGTTGGAAAGATGTCTTGTCATTCAGTGAATGTCAAGTAACAATTTGTTTATTTGTCGCACTTTACCAGACAAAATTGAGCCAAAATAAAATCAAAATAGCGATCAGATATTACATCAAACACTTCTTTTTCATCCGTCATGATTAGTACCAACGTGATTTAGTTAAAACAATGAATGCTCAGAACGAGTCATGAATTTCCTTCATTGCCACGCGTCGTGCGCGTTTTCATTAGAGCCATAAAACGAATTTCGCGATGTGTATTTACTTTGACCACAACGCGTTGTGAGCTATTTTTCTGCTCACTGACCGTTTTCTACTTTGAGCGTAACATACACAATAGTAGAGTTACTTCATTTGTCTCATTCTCCCAGGTGGTGCACAAGTGGACCCCAAACCACCGCGACCCGAAGCTCCGTTCGCACGTCGACAAGAGCATCCTATTGGTCCAGATCGAAGACAAGTTCGTGCCTGTTGCTGAGAACTGCGTACAAGATCTCGGGGACGAGGTGTGAGCTTCCAGCCAGGTCAGGCGTACCTCTTATGACTCATGTGACCTTAGTACCGCGAAATGTTTTTCCATCATTTTTCTAAACACATCGTGTCGTGCTTTTTCAAACTTCTGCTAAATGGCGGCCTCAATTGAGGGCTTGTGTCAGATAGAAAGTAAAGAATACATAATGGGATAACAACTTTCGAATGCTTTTGATTCTGTGACACGCGTGTGATATTGTATGAATTTGGACCGAGTCCTTCCTAAATTGTGAATGATACAAAATGCAATTTGGATAGATTTATGAATAATTGACTGATAAATTGTTTCCACGCTAGTTTTTTTAGCATTTATTTCAAACAGTACACAGCGAAAGACGTTCATTGGTTGCTATTTGCTTTTGATTTTGTCTTATAAATTAATAATGTAGTTTGGTTGGTACTGGGTAAAACTTGGGTCTGTAATAGCTGCCTTATTCATGTATAGTGTGCAAATAGTGACTATTATGATGCGTGGCGCTTACACAACCTTGCTCTTTTCGCCTTGAAATGTTGTAAGCGACGCGGTGTCCATTTTGCAAAGAACTGAAATGTATGTGTCACAAACTTAGTCAATTTAGTCTAATTGATGTTTGTTCGAATGAATGCAAAGTGTTAGTAACGGATTTCTTTTTCGCCTTTTCTTAAGTTTCTACTAATTTCGATAATATTATGATGTAATAGGTCAATTTGTTGTCAAGGCGGAAAATGTTCGCTGTCATTTGCAATGATCTACGGTACCTACTCTGAAAATTAAGTATTATATTTTAAGTTGTTTTAAGAGGAACGGTATAATGTGAAATAATGTTGAAACAAAGTAATGCTGTATCGGCAGTTTCGAACAAAAACTTAAAGTAACTTTGGTGTAGATTACGTGGGTTTGTGAGTTTGTAGAGAGCGGTATGCGATACGATCGGATCTTGAGTGAACAGTACAGCTGTCTAATATTCTTGTATTAGATAACTTGTCTTCTGTAGACCTTGCAATGGCGTCTGTATTTTGTAATTTACTGGACTCGAGAGTAACGCTAACGCATTAATTTGAAAAAGTACATGCTCAGTATTTTAATCGATGCAGTTTTTTTGGCATAATTTTACGCGACCGAATCCTTAAAAATAATCTTAGCAAAATGTATAAAAAAATGTGCATCGACTAAAAGTTGATACTTGTACAAAAACTGGCAAGTGATAGGTTCGGATTTTAAAAAATCTGGCTAATTATAGTTATCTGTAAAATAATGATAAATTAAAAATAGCCATGTACTGTCGTCTTATGTTCGCGAATTGGATTCCGTTCTGTATATAAGAATAAACGCTTCTTTGTGTGTGCTCCACATAGCTAATGTTCGATGTAAATACACTGTAAAATATGTAAAAAAATGTAAACATTTGTATATTAATCTCTTTAATATATGAAAAAATCCGTACACTATATTTAATAAGTAGAATTTTTATTTTTGTTACACTTTTTTTGTAAATTTCGTTTTTTAACGTTGCCCTCCCAAATTGAGAAAAATTCTTTGACGCCAAATAATTATACTTTGTATGTGTTGTATTTATCCCCTTTATATTTATTGGATATTGTGATTAGCGTGTTTTAACGTTGAGTGCACACAGTTGAGTCACAATTATACAAGACTGGTGAGCTTGGGACATTCTAATGTGACGTTTACTGGAGTTGTCAGTTCTCTTCTCGATTGATAATAAAACTGTTGTATTTAAAATCTAATGATGCTAAAACATACTTTTCCTATTTCCCTCAATTATCAATCAGCCTATAATTTGAGAACTTTTACTTATCCACCACTTTCTCGTTAATATCAAAATTCTGGTCACTTACGTACTTTTACAGAGGAATAAACGTAATTTAGAATTTCCCAAATCCGCCGTGCACTGTTCCCGAACACCGTTGTTGTTTGTTGTCTATGATTGTAATGTATATTTGTATATCTATGTATTGTTTGTAGGCTAAAGTACGGCGCGTTGAGTTTTAACGAATTTACGGGAGAGTAAATTATTGAAGTTATTGATGTAAGTGTCTTGATTGATTGTTTATTTCTATGAGATGCGCTACCCAGTGCCGGCTAAGCCTTCGTCCGTTGTGGTTGATGTTTAAAAGAAAAAAAAACCTAACACCTAATTAATTTGGGTTCGCATGTAACGCGGGTAAATTGCAAGTATTCCAAATCGAACTGACCGTTACCACAATGAATGAAGGCTAAAGCGCCGGTTCATATCCGTTGCTGTTTACTGAACCTTGTAACTGACATATACCGTCTATCGTCAGAGCTGGTATAAAGCCAAAACGCAAGTCGTAAACTTTATTTTTTCATAGCCAATTCTTCGAAAGCAGATTTTTAAATATTGAAAGTGAAGTGTGAAGCAAATATTTTTCTCTATAGAAAGAAAAAACAATAAATCCAACTATGAACTACGAAACAAATACCTAATCAAAAACTGTAATTTATAATTTGAATAGTTCTCGAGATATTGAAGTAAAATACTCACGATCAAATAAATTTTTCGTATATTAAAAGCCTGTAAGAGTGGTTTTATTGCAAGCAGTGGTTTGGTTGAGTTGAGTAGCGAAATTTTCAAAGAAGAACTAAGTATACGAAATTTTGCTGGATTTATACCCGCTCTTAACGAAGTCTATTTCGTGCGATCTCTTTCCTATTTATTGCGCGACCAATTTAACGTTTTGGTTAAATATTTCTGACATAAAATTCTTGGCTTGTTTTTAAACTTCAAACACATCTAACAATGTTTGTATTTTTAGAAATACTAAGTATTCATTCTCAATCTCGTTCGTCTTGAACGTTCTCATGTTTGCATTTCAATTATATACATTCCTTGGCATCTGACTTGGCACTACTCAAAACCTTGCCATGTTAGATGCCGGGGACTGTAACTTAATTTTACATGAAGATAACTTAAAATGCTAGAAATATTTAAGTAATCCGTTATAAACTTTTAATGGTTCGCATCGTAAACAGGAACTTTAAAATTCGGTAAACAAAAACGGGCTATGCGTACGATTATATATTCTCAAGTTGCCTTAATATATTTTAGACTGATTTTTTATATTCGCGAGCGTGTCTGAACCATATGAATAACTAGTTAAAACGTTAAGGCGCTCTTGAATTATTAACTTTAAGGATAAAACAGTACTTACGTTCAACCTGGGCGAGTTCACTGTTCGACGTCTTTTGTTCCATGTAGGTGACTCTCACATTGCATTTGTATCTTTCAAAAGTAGTTAGCAATTGTAAAAAAAAGCGAAATAGTGTCAAACGAAAATTAAATACTTAGTCATATTTGATACTGAGAAATCTGTTGACAAGATTACTAAATACTGTTGAAAGGTACGGCGAAAACAAACTGGTGATATAAAATTAGGTTTACTTACTAAGCTGATACACAACACAATGCATTATCCTGATAAATTATGGATACTTAGGTATACTAAGGTGGAATGAAATGACGACCTCAATGACACTTCCAATTTAATAAAACAAATTAAAACAATTTTGTTGGTGTGGTGCATCCCATTGTCATAGGTGAGCAGGAAACATTTTGTATCACCAATTTAACTGTATAACTTTTGTCGGTGTTTCGTTTTAAGATGCATCTCATTGTCATTTTGTATGTTGTAGAGCAAACAATACCGACAGACACTAGAAATATAATATAAATTGTTTTGCTGCGTCTAATGAATTTTAACAAACGTCGCCTCGTGTTTAATAAAGTACTTTTAATGAGTTAATATAATTTGCACAAACTGTAATTCCTATATTTGAGGCAAGTGTGTGGAACCTGTGTAAGATTTGTAGGGCGCGATCCGTCCACGAAAATGTTCCCTGCATGTCAGTTTTGGATGGCCACTTGATTGACGAGTCTACTATACAAATTGTACTTTGACAAGGCGTTAGAACCCTGTACGAGTCAGCGTTTGCCGCACTTCTCTAGAAAGATTTTTATGAAGATGCCAAAGCTCTTGCGATAGGGTTCTATCTAAAGTCACATATTAGCTTTGTCTTGTCAATGTATTTGTTTTACTGATTAGACTTGATTCTCGTAGTGTTACAAATTAACAATATTGAAGTTGGATTTTTTTGCGTTAAATTTTACTGTCGGTTAATTTAGTATAATATAGTAATATAATATAATAAAGTCTCAGGTCTTCGTGGACTTGAAAATATGCCTTGATAAGGTACTTTGAAGGAGTTTTTTTTTGTTCGAGAAAAATTAAATTATGACATTTGTAATTGTAACACTATGATGTAATCTGTAGCCTTAGCACGCACCAAGTCGCCTCGCGATAGCTTTATCGTGCCAAGGCGGCTAAATCTTTGTATTAATAGATGAATAATATATAATTTAAATTTGGTAGCTCGTTCAACAAGTTGGCCATCGGCAGCGGTCAGGCGCTGTGAACTTATTCCGTTTCCAAACCGATGCGAGAGTGAACCGCCGTTAGAACTGTTGATTGTGTTATATTATGGATATCAAAATAAAATCCTTGAAATTATGCTTGTGTTTCATTGAACATATGTATAATACTTTTGAAATGAAATGAAATGAAATGAAATGAAATGAAATGAAATGAAATGAAATGAAATGAAATGAAATGAAATGAAATGTATTTATTTGCTTTAGACACGGTAATATACAGTGGTCTTACAGATATTGATTGCGTTGTTCGGTGACATGTCTAACCAGATACGTTGGCATGCAAATATATTGAATAAATTATTTATAAATATTTAACTATGATTCAAGTATTCCTTAATTGAGTAGAAGGTTTTATCTTTAAGCCATTGAAATAGTTTAAGTTTAAATTTATTTGGCGGTAACTCCACAATATCTTTTGGGAGTTTGTTAAAAATATTTATGGCCATTGGAAAGCAGTTTCTACGATACAAGTTTGTATTTGTTTTTGGGTAAATTAAACGATCTGGGTATCGAGTGTTAAAGCGACACGTCTGGCTTTTTCTTGTGAAATATTTTGGATAATTTTTTACAAAGTTACATATTTCGAAGATATAAAGCGACGGCACCGTCAATAGATTTAACCGACTAAAGAGAGGTTTACATGACGTTAGAGGTGAAACATCACAGATACCTCGAATACATTGTTTCTGTGCTATGAATATTTTGTTGATATCTACAGAGTTTCCCCATATCAGTATGCCGTATCGTAATATTGATCCTATATAACCATGGTATGCTTTTAATGCTGTTTGTTCGTTTGAAATTTTTGTTAGCCTCCATAGTGCGTAGGCAAAACGATTTATTCTATTTGCAATATTTTGAATTTGTGGTTTCCAGGAACATTTGCTGTCTAGAATTATACCCAAAAATTTTGTCTCATTTGATTCTATTATTATTTGATTTTCGTACGAGACTAAGATATTTTCTATATTTGCAGATCTGTTTTTAAATTGTATATATGTAGTTTTATTCAAGTTGGCTTTTAAGTTGTTGTCTTTTAACCAGTTTATTATGTCTCTAACAGTTTTGTTTATATCAGCGTTATACGTTTCTTTTGACTTGCCTGATATAATGACTGATATATCATCAGCAAACAGCGTGCAATGGTGGCGTGTTACAAGAGGTAAATCATTAATAAAAATTAAAAATAGTAACGGACCCATAATACTGCCCTGTGGGACACCCACATTGTTTGGTTTAGCCTGAGACATAAATGAGACTTCTTCTCCATTTGGATTAATACCATTGATTTCAACTTGTTGGTATCTATTGCTAAGGTAACTTTTGATCCATTCTTTTGCAATTCCGCGGATTCCATATATTTCACACTTTTTTAATAATAAATTATGTGGAACAAAATCAAAGGCCTTGCTCATGTCAAAGAATATTGCCGTGGTTGGTTTTTTGCTATCTATATTAGCGGTAATTTCTGTGACTACGTTAAACGCTGCTATACTTTAGACCGATAGGTACTTAAAAGATGGTAAACAATCTTGACATGTCTTTTTATTGAAATACACAGTCTAAAAATGTAAATCGTAACACTATACAATTCAATTATGAAAGTAAATGATTTTTTCATACCTAAATTGTAAAATGTAAAGATTTTGATTTATAAAGTGTATGTTTAAATAAAAAGACACGTCAAGATTGTTTACCATCTTTTAAGTACCTATCGGTCTACAGTATAGTGTGGTGGACTTACCCTTTTGGAAACCGTTCTGTTGTTCTGTTAATATGTTATATTTATTTAAAAATGTACTTAATCTTTTATGTACTACTTTTTCAAATATTTTTGATAAAATTGATATTAATGATATAGGCCTATGATTTTCCATTTGCTCCCTATTTCCTTTTTTATAAATCGGTTTCACTATCGAAAGTTTTAATCGATCTGGAAATACGCCTTCCGACAGGGACAGATTTATTAAATGTGTTAGTATAGGAGATAGCTCGTTAGCTGTTTTTTTTAACACGTCTGTACAAATACCATCAAAACCTACCGCTGGCGTATTGTTTAGTGATTTCACAATTTTTAGGACTTCTGTTTTGTCTGTAGGAAATAGGTACATGGTATTATTTTGTTCTTTTATAGTTTGATTATATTTGTTGTAAGTTGTGTTGAGATTACTCTTGTCGTTTGTTAAATTTATAAAATATTCATTAAATATTTCTGCAATTTTATTTGGGTCTTTAATTATTTCGTTATTGTCTATTATTTTGTCGATATATTTTCGATTTACAAATTTATCATTACCTGTGCGATGTTTAATTATGTCCCATGTCGCTCTGCATATTTTTTTATTTGGTGTCACGAAACCTTTTTTTTCCGAATAGAAGAATTGTTTAGAATAACACCTCTAGTGTTCCTCTGTTGATGTCGTAAGAGGTGACAAGAAAATAGGTTTAGGTATGATTTAGGCGACAGGCTAGCTACCTGTCACTATGTCATCTGTTAAAATCTAAAATTTAGCTACAAGCTAGGAAACGTATTATACTCATAGTTTTCTCTATGTATCGTGTGTGATCTGCCTTCCCCATTTTGGGATAGGCGTGATGATCATGTTATGTGGATTGATTCCTTTTTCGGCACATTTTAGTAAATAAGTTATACTATGAAATACTTGTCTTTTGTCTTTTATTTTTATGATTAAAACATAATATTTTACTAATAAATATAATTTTATTTTATTACGTAAGCAAAGACACGAGCATTTCGTAGTATAACTAATTTACTAAAATGTGCCGAAACAAGAATATGCCGAAAACGGAATATGTCCAAAAAGGAATGTGCCGAAAAAGGAATCAATGGTTATGTGGAAGGAATTTTCAATTGCTAAAAAGTAAAAGTCAGATTCAAGAAAATATACTTATTTATTCTAAAAACATTTCATAATCTGACAATATCTATAAACAATAAAATGTAAACACACTCCATATAGGAAAGGACATACGTTGGACGCATTTGGGGTTTCAATTACTACGACGCTACACGGGACTACTGTCCGGTAAAATGGGCCCAAAATTTGTCTAAACGGTTATACCTAGTCTAAGCTACACTACGAGATGTATGACACTAAGCTCTGTGCATAAGATCTAGGGTCTACTATTTAACCTCGGATACTAAATTATCAAATGATGACACCACATTTTATAGTTTACTGATGTTTTGTAAATCGACTAATTTATTAATATATTTTAGTATCTGAGTTAAAAAATAGTATACTTCATACCGTCAGCAGCTCGGCGGTATTGCAGACAAGGTAACTACAAAGATTTCCTTCAAGCATTGGCTGAATTCTTAACACTTCATGGCGGACTATAGTTTCGTGCTTGTGACATACAAAGAGACGCTTTTCTATGTAAGAATATGATTCTTTTTTTTTTATACACTTTATTCAAATTGGGAATAAAAGGGTCCCACTAGTGATGGTAATGTATCATCAGAGTTTTCATTTATAAGAATACAGTTAATTTGCCCGTGTCTGTATTTTGTGGCCCCAAATGTAATCCTTAAATGTGACTTCAACAACTAATATTTACCAACACCAATGACAGCTGCGCGACTGGTCTCGAGTTCCATCAAGATTGAGGCAAGCTGAGTTACAGATTAAATTCAGAATACAACTATTACAGCTATTCGAATTGCAAATTCCACTATTAAACTACTTAAAATGCAGCACTACGGTGACTTAAACATACCTACCAAATTAATAAATTCGTTATACGCAAAAAATAACAAAGGGTTGTAGTGGGATGGACACATAGCACCACGAAAGTTTACTGATATCACACCCCGTTAGTTCCCGGAATCTAACTTGACAAGGTTTCAAATAGGGTGTAAGTACGCGCCGTTTTTTCCATTGTAAACGTGGTGAAGTTACCCCGCTGCTTAAAACCTTCCCAGCTTAGATCCTTGGAATATTAGTGGTGAAAATTCACTGAAAATGCAGGGTTGACACCGCAAAATGTTGTGATAATGGCAACCCTATTGCTTTGTTTCAATGAATATTGGCCACTGATAACGGAGTGCTTTTTTACATTAGAAAAAGTACTTATTGAAATAGCGATGACAAATAGTCAATATAGCGTAGAAAACAATGTAAAAAGCACCTTATAGTATAGTAAGTTAGGCCTAGTTCAAGTTTATTCCTTAGGTCAAGATCAAACCTAGATCTCATGACGTCACGTCATTTGTAAAAAGCTAAGTATATCGGCGTTTTCATGAAAAAAGTGGACCTTTAAGTGTTAAATAAATATATGTTTTTCTATTCAGAAAGAAATGCATATGGTGGTGATATTTTTCATACATTTGGTTTGGAGCTTCACGAAACTGTTTCGAAGTATTCGTTTCGCAAATCAGAAAAAGCCACACGAATTTATGAAATCGCTCTTATTGCTGTGATGCACTAGCCATTATTCTACAAAAAGCTGCGATTCTTACGAGTTAATTCCTTAGCACACATATTTCATTTATTATGTATAGGTCAGTCAACAACTAAAGCTGGCACGTTCACAGTACTCACACTTGTGCAATTACGCTAAGTACTTATGTTTAAAATTAATAATTTTGATCAAATCGGGCAGACTTTTCATGATACGTATGCAGTGCAAAATCACGCCGCGTGCTAATTCACAGATACTACACAAACCCAATGCGGTACGTCTGTTTTACGTGCCAGATTTAGTTAACTGACCAGTACCAAGATATTGTACGAGTTTGTTTAAAGGGGTTCGATAAATGATGTCTCCTCTAGCGAATATACTTGAAGACCATATTGTTCGAAGCATTTTTTTTTTAGAATTGTGTAGCTACTTAGCCCTGCTAGCATAGCAACGCGCGTTATAAATATATAGACTATACTGAGTTATTTTAAGATTACAATCTTTCTCAGAAATCAGAAGGTGAAACTGGAAATTATCAATATGTAATAACACGTAGGTACTGTTTCTTATTGATCTTAATGCAACCGCCATTTACAACAGTCTTGGGTTAATTTTTTTGTGAGGAATTGACTGTAAAAATATAAATCTTAAAAAATGGAAAATAATTACCTACGTCATTTTTAGCTCTTCTAATGACTAACAGGTATACGTATAATGATTTAATAATAGATGGCCAAACTCGGGCGCGTCTTGCGTCTCGTCTTGCGCGGTGCCATGCTAATACGTACAGATAGACTATTTCTAATACAATTGATCAAAAATTCACAACTTTCTTTAATAACGACTTTATACATATAGGTATCGTCTTAGAGAAGTAAATGGACTTACGTCTTAAATCAAGTGAGTTTAGCTCGACATATTTGTCTCGACGAAACTACCCGCGTTTTCATCGTCATTTATAATAATATAGCCAAAAGTACGGTAGCAAGCAGCACACAGCACTAACAAAAGGCTAATTCATATTGTTTAAAAATATGTCAGTTAAATTGGCTAAAGATAAAATTACTGCCAATCAGGTTTATAAAGCGTTAATTTCAATAAAAATATTCTGTACCTTATTCATCAAATTCGCATTTTAACGACACCCCTTTCGTAACACAATGTTAATGCATCTATAAAGTACCTATAGAATTTATTTATAAACTTCTCTAAGCTAGGTTTCTCCAGGAGCTATCGTGTCCTTGAAAACTAGTTTTATAGTAAATAGCCTTTTAAAATAATTTGAGCCATTGAAGACGGAACAGGGAAGGTTCGACGTTCGACGTTCCGTTCGGTTTTTTTTACCTCCCCTGTTCTAAAACATACTTAGCACGAGAATATAAAAAAACAGTCTCACTTAGACTAGGTTTTGATTAGAAAATAGTTTTAATATAAATTCAAACATATAACATACTTAGTACAATCCAGAACTTTTAGTTTTTCACTTATATTACTTTATATCGAATATATTTCAGGTTATAGTGACTACATAAACAAAATATCACACAACTCCGCAAAATATCTAATGTGATTGTCGTGAAATAAACAGCTATGTGTCTTTTTACAATTATTATCGCTGTAAGTGCATTCCTTGTACAGTCAGTAACAAAGATATTAACGCTAAAAATAGCAAAAAAGTACACACGACCTGAATGTTAAAACTGTAAGAGTGAGTACTGTTTTTGCGGTACTTACGCTGAGTTGATATCTTCGGTACCGACTGTACAGTTCATGAGCCACCTAAGCCACCTTAGAACCTTTATAAAGGAAAAGCCATTAGTTACGATTCTCCGTGTTCTTTCGATGCGATATCACTGTAACATTTACTGTGAAATGGTTCCATGGGGGCTCAAGAACTAAAGGTCTTAACGGTATACGTAGGCATCTTTCTATGTAGCTTATCAAATGATTTAATACAAATGTGGAATTTGAACACAAATTAATATATAAACAAATATGTTACATCACGGATTCATCGATCTTGCGAGTTGTTTCCCTTAAAATATAGAACGAATTATTGCTTCAACAACTATACGTTACGTAAAAAAACAAATTAAAACAACAATTATTACAACTATGTATTTACAAGGTAGATGTTGGCATAAATAATCTACTATTGCATCAGGTTTCGAACTATACCTCTCCATTTCTTCAGCAGATGTCGTAAGAGGCGACTAAGGATACAGATCAAGGTAAGTTACCTGTCACTATTTTATTTTGATCCAGCTTTAACCTTTTGAACGCCAAGGCGCGAAGTGAAACGCTGTGCTCCTAACGCCAAAGACGTGAGTCGGCTCTTAGATAATGCTTGTTTTTTTTCGAATGGTGATGTATTATTTTATTTAAATTAGGTAGAATATAACTTACACTACCTATAAATAAAGTAACCCTAGAAAAAATGTTGCAGCGTTTTATATTTCAGTTCTTTCGCAATCATTTCGACGCACCATTTAACGTCGTGGCGTCACGGGCACTGACTTGCGATGACGTGATATGGCGTCTTTGGCGGTCAAAAGGTTAAACCTAAAGTTGTACTAAAAGGTTTTGCTCGTGTATTATTTCGTGTGCTCTGCCTACTACGTTTGCGAATACAAGCGTGACGTCAAACTATGAAATCAGTACAATGCTTGAGAGCATGAGACATCTTAGACAGCAAGCGGTCTTATAGCTAAATAGAACACACAATAGTACACTCCATATACATAGATATTAATATGAAAACGTACTGTGAAGACTCAAATCGCCAGGCCAGCACGGAGCAACACGGAACGAAAAATAAAAGATAATTTTATGCCAACACCACGCCAAATCTTGACTATTATCATAAGAACAAAAAGTAACCGAAGCAGAACTAACAAGAAAATAAGGATGACTGAAGCGAAAAATATTCCGAAGTCTCGAGACACTGGTTTTGTAATCTACAGTGGCATTGCCGTTCGGTAATCATCGGCAATCATCGGGATTTAGGATTTACTCTAATATTATAACAGGGTTATTGTCTAACGCGCTCGGAATCGGCATGGGCTTGACGGAGGAAAGCGATCGCGATCCCGAGCGTCTCGGTGAAATGCTTTCGTGCAACAAACCAATCTCCAATGTAGGTACATTTTGCTTAGATACATTTTTAGTAAATCGTTCGTTCAATTGGCTTCAAACGTGCCTTGGCTTGCGTTTCGACTGGAACGTAACGCGATACCACTTGTTTCAATTTTAAACCGAGTTTGGTTTCGACCGAAAGCGATTGTGATTCCAAGCACGTTAGACAATAATCCTGTAGTTCCACAAAAGATGTTATGATATTGAAATAATACAGTTGAATAGTAGATTAGAAATTCCAAAGATTGCCAAGCGGCATCAAGAAAACAAATGCACTGTAAAAATAAAACTTAGCAACTTGCTATATCTGAGCGAAAAGTTAAGCTGTTTCGTGGTTTGTTCCTCGGAATATTTGAAATTGCCTAGCTACAAGGCTACGAAAAAAAATAACTATGCACTTTAAATTACAGTCACAGTCAGTAGTATAGAAATTTAATTTCGAAGATTATTTTACAAGGTATTATAGTCATCCTTGAAGACATCATCAGTCATCAAATAAAGGACATGACATTCCATACATAACCATAGACTTAAAATGGCAAGCTTACTAAATGTTACAACTGATTTAAACAGAAATATACACTGCTGCGAAGGTTTTAGCTTAATAAAGTGTGCTCATAATTTGTTAGTTTAGATAATTAACTAAATATAAATAAACAGAGCCGTATGATTATAGGACAATCGACGAGACATGATCCCTGACATAATCCATGACAGTTCATGTTAGTGATGGGGCGTGTCGATGGAACTTAACTTTATTATAGACAAAGGAGTTTTGTCATGTTGTCGTTGAAGTGATTTAAATTTTTTGGCATAAATTAAAACCTAAATTTTCCAAAAATAGAAATGGACCCATTTCATTTCCTTATCGTATAATTTTACCCAGTAAACAAACTTTCGTTTTGTGAATCAGGTCATTTATGTAAGGCCCGTACCGTACCGAAAAGTTTTTTTACAAAATCCTTATTTATACCAGTAAAAATTTGCCCGGTAACTATTTTAAATTTTTGTTAATATCCCTCTATTTATGATCAGCAGATTTCAGCGATGACAGTAACTTTTTGCAAGTTGGCGTAAATATGATTCCGTATCGCAGCCACATCGAAGTCATCGGGATGGGTTACGGGGTGTGCCCTATTATGTTTCTTATTCTTTGGAGATGAGAGTATGTTCTCCTCCATCGAGGATTTTCCGAACTTCTCCTTTGTAATTCGGGAGACGGTAGCCTTTCCGATCCTCAGAGCATCAGCAACATGGTCGCGTACGTTTTCAATTGGCAACAAAGGTCCACCGTTTTGTTGCTCGCGAGCAAAATGATCTCGCAAGCGCACCACAAGCTCCAGCATTTCACTGTTGAGTACAGTTTTACGTAGTCTTTTCGGCATTTCGCATTGCAGACAACTTAAATGATTATAAATCGAAGGCGGAAAGTGTACTACATACTTTAGTGTATTTTGTGTACATTCTTTTCAACTTATCGACATTTTTTTATCGATATTTTTCCACATTAGTCGATGTCTTCCAAACGAAGTAACTTTTGCAAGACGTAAACGTAAATTCTGGTTGAGATAATTCCTTGTAAATGTTAATAATTGTTATAATTCCATCGAAATATCATTGTAATGGAATAAATCTACCTAAAATAAATAAACGTAATTTTTAAACGCCTACGGTTCGATTTTAATGTAACGGTGACGCCGCTACAAGGTTGTATCGTGATTATTATTGTCAGTGTCCCAGGGATCATGTCTCGTCGATTGTCCTATAGGTCGAATGACAGTAGAAACAAATTTGTTTGCGTTCATTTTAGTAATTACCTAAAGAAACAATCTATAGCAATACAGCAATGTGTATAATCTGATACATGATCGTAGTAAAGCGCTATAGTGTGAGATCGAATTAGAGATCAAAAATGTAAACAAGCAACTGTCAATATCCAAGTGAAATTGCAGATGTAGTCAAACCTTTTTTGTTACTAATTGATATAATAATTGTACTAATTGTATTAATTTTTTAACTACTTTTAGTTTATTGATTCATAACAATAAAGCACTGGCAACATGTTTGTTCACATTTTTGTTCTCTAATTCGATCTCAGACTTTAGAAGTGATGCAATGTCATGTCCTTTGTAAAGTCATCGGTGAAGATCCGTAAACAAGTATCACATTATAGTCTAAAAGATCCCTTCTACGCTTCTATACTTAGTTTAGTGGCTTACGCGCCATCTTTTTTCTTGCCGGACATTTTGTTGATGAGGTTGGTGATCATGTCGGCGTCGACTAGGCCGATGAATTTGTCTACGATGAGCCCGTTTTTAATTGCTATAACCGCGGGCACAGCTTTCACCTGAAAAAATAGATTAATTGTTAGGCGTTTATGGGATTTGTTGCGTAATACAAGGTGTTAATAATCGAGTGCGGTTTATGGAATAAGTCTGAAAAGGTAAAGTCTACAGAGAATTGCACATCAGCGTTACAAGCTCGCAATGCATTTTTTTCTTCTTTCGATCAGCACCTGTTTCATAAATATGGCTGTAAACAAATACAGGGTGGCCGGAAATCGACCGTAAATATTTTAATCAGTGGTCGGGTATACGCGTCTGAAAATCCGTGATTTTCCCCCGGAATTTTCATGTAAAAAAAAATGTACGACAATCTGAAAATATTGCCCAGTCTTTTGTCTCCCACAAGGTAAACAATGAAAATTATGAGGAAATATTTTACTGGGATTTCCGGCCAACCTGTATAATTATCCAGCGGCTTTCGCAATAGACATAGGATCTGTATCGCCAAGACTTAATAAAAGTCTTAACTGACAATAGTAGAGTATAGTAGTCAGCAATAAACTCGGGCAGATTTTAAGTGCTACGGTTAGTTCGCGTAGAGCTCATTCCAGGTAAAAGCTGTACAGGATGCTACTTAAAACCTTGCCAAGTAAGATGCCGAGGGCTAAATTTAGATTAGATTTTTAGACTTAGACTAGCTGTGCCCGCGACTTCGTCCGCATGGAATAGTTATTTCGGGCATTACCTTTTTTCGCAATAAAAGGTAGCCTATGCCCTTTCTCAGGGTCTAAAGATTGTCTGTGCCAAATTTCATCAAAATCGGTTGAGTGGTTTAATCGGGAAAGCGTAACAGACAGACAGAGTTACTTTCGCATTTATAATATTAGTAGGGATAGGGATTTAGCTTTACCTCGAAGGTGTGCACCAGCTCAGCGTTATCCTCGACGTCCACGACGGCCAGGTCGAGGTCCCCGAGCGGTTCGATCAGCTCGCGCAGCTTCGGCGTCAGGATCTTGCACGGCTCGCACCAATCCGCGTGGAAGTTCACTATCACAGGCTTGTCGTTATTCATCACCTGGGGACAAGACTTTGTGTTATTACATACACATACATAGCCCGGTGTAGAGCTTAAAAAAGAAAGAAGGTCATTTTTTTAGGGACATGTTAATAATTCCCTACTTAAGTTGCGACCACACCAATGCTTAAAAAACGGTGACGGCACGGAATCGCAGTGACGAATTGTATGCGTACCGTTTTTGACACACGTTCCCAACACCAATGTTTAAAAAACGGTCACAATACAGAATCACAGTTCGCAAATTGCGTTTTCAACGCAAGCACTCCAGACCGCTGCTTAAAAAACTGTCATCTGTTTGGGCGGTTCACGTCAAAAATCTTCGTATGGGGACCGTCACGATGCGGCTGCGTATTTTGAGCCGCAGTGTGTGCAGCATGCGTCAAAAACGGTGCAGATACGACGCGTCACTGCGATTCCGTACCGTCACCGTTTTTTAAGCATTGAAATGGTCGCAACTTTACTCGTGAGTAAATATTTTTAAATATGAAAAAAGCGAGTAAGAGTTACTTATTCAAAATTATATTCTTGTTTGGTTGAATTGCCCCGTAATCTTGCTATCGTGAGGTAATCCAACATAAGCCTCTTCTGCTTTTTACGGCAACAAACAATTACACATGCAATTTAGTGTCAATAGAAATGAGAGTCACGTAACGAATCCGACACGCTACGTGACATTGTGTCAAGAATATTTTTGGATAGCTGAATCTAGGGATTTTAATGTCATTGACCTATGGAAGATTGTAGAGATTGAACGTATCTCACAGAGTTCCCATTTAGTAACTAATTTGGGAAGCAAATGGCTGTTTCTTTGTGAGAAAGATTTAAGGAGTGTTTAATAGGTTGAAAGTTTAAAAATAAATGTTATCTGCTAGAAGGCCCGTTTTTGTTATGGCTTAATGCAAGTTGTCTCGTTGATTCTTAATACTTGTTATGGGTAATTTAATTAAAATTTACTATAATAAATAGCACGTTTCGCGACACGTTTAGTCACACGACACGACACGTCTAGCTAGAACATAATAATATTTTTTACCTTTAACTTAATTCCTTAATCGCCTCTTACGACATCCACAGAAGAAATTGACAGTGATATTCAAAACCCTGATACTACAAAGTAATATTTATTTTATGTCAGATAACCCAGATCCATAGTTTGCTAGTAACATTGGTATTTAATAATAGCTATGTTAGTAGAATACAAGTCTAGCTTTTGTCTAACTAGTATGGTAGACATTAGGTATCATATCAACTGCATAGCAAATTCCTATCTAATAATAATAATCAAATCAGTTATAGACATATTTATAGCAATTTCGTTGCAGTTGTTGCGTTAAAAGTATCTATAGATATGTCATAATCTAGATGGAATTGATAATTAGAGTTAATGACGTAATAATTAGCTTTAAATGATAATCTCCTACGCTGCGCCAAAATTGCTATAGCATTTACGATCACTGATTCATAGTTCAGATTTGTCATCGCAAGAACGGATAAGACTAAAGAATAAGACTTGTCCGATCTACGAAATGATAATGATACAATTTCCGATGCCTCTTCCACTAACGAAATAGTAAAATGGAGTTTTGTTCCTTTGAGATGATTGTAGCCTGCGTAAAGGTTCGTCAAATGTCAGATTATTCTGGAAGCAATTTGCGGCCAAAACAACAGAAAGAAAGAGCAGGGAGGGATTAGGAGAGAGGTGTCGTCACTGGATTAAGTCTACATAAAAAAGATTTGTAAAAGTATTTCTTTAGGAGAAAATAAGCGCAATAAAAGAGAATTTTCAAGTAATTTGCGTATAAAAATAAGTATAACGATGTAATCTGAAAATCCTTTAAGACTTAGGGTTTTAAATTACAAAAAAAATACTTAATCATATTTTAAACAATCAATAAACAACCAAGTAGTAATTATTTTTAACAGCAACATGTACACTTTATTTTGTAGCTGTAAAGCCTAAATAATATTCTGGAAGTGACTACGACACGTGAAATAGTGCTCTGCCTATCTAACTTGGAAATACAGGTGTGATGTATGTATGTAAGGTAATTATGGTAATAATCCAATGTGAACTAATTGAAATCAAACCGGCAGCTTTTGCAATTATCTTCGCAATTTCTTGCTACCAATCAGACAAATACAAGACGAGAGAGAAATTGTCAAACAATGTCTATTTATAATTTTATTAATAATTGTTACACAACATTGCTCAAATAATTATAACGCGTGGGTGGGCTTTATCAGCAAAGGTTACGGTTTACCATTACCACTATTTATTCTCCGAGTTTATCTGTTGATAGAGTAATTGGTTGGACATATCACAAGACATAGCAGTTTATATCACAAGATTCGTGATTCTGATATTTTTAAAACACTATAGGCACCGCCTGCCCGTGTGGAGTTGGTTACTCTCTCTAATCTCTCCATTTCTCTTGGGAATGTCGAAACAGGCGACCAAGGAAAGGTTAAGGTATACTTTAGGCGACAGGCTGCGAACCTGTCACTATTATACATCTTTTATCTATCTTAGAACCGTTTCGTGGCCACTTCTAGCACATAGTGAAATAACGGAACTACTCACGTTTGTTATACCGAGATTAGCTCGACATGTTTCGGATCGATTGATTCGTGACCCATCATCTGGAGCTACGCGCCACGGCAGCGGACAGACGCACGCATATGGTTATTTCACTATGGTATGGTAGTTTAACTTGTAGCACATTTTAGGTTTTGAATTGGCTGGTATAATAGTGACAGGACAGGTTGCTAGCCTGTCGCCTAAAAATACCTTAACCTATTTCCTTAGTCCTCTTTTACGACATCCATGGAAGAAATGGAGAGGTGTTATTCTAAAACCAACACCACACATACGTGTTTGATAGGCAGATAGCCACAGCACATGGTAATAAAATAAGACATACCTTGTTAACAAATTCCTCATTGTTCTTGACCAGGATGGTTTCGTTGTGGACTATGGAGGTGGAGATGGAAGTGCGGAGCGGCGCCCAGCGCAGCGGCAGCCGCAGCCCCCGGCTCAGTGCTGACGACATCTCTGACAACGGACGTGAAGTAAATAAGTAAACATTTTAGTATGGCGGGTCGAAATGAGGATTTTTGAAGTGGAAGCACACATACATATACATACGTACATATTCTCACGCCTGTATTCCCGAGAGGGGTAGGCAGAGCACATGAATTCAAAAATGCCACATCTAGCAATTTCAGGGTAACCAGATGGTGAAACATGTGGAAGCACACAGTGGTAGATTTTCAGTACTTGTGATAATAATAAACACTTTTCCTATTCTTATTTCAAAATCTACATAAAACTTTTTAACCATATAAAAAGAAATTTAAATATTAATAAAAGGTAGTGTTGTTTTTTTTCTTTTCTGAAATTGAAAATAAATTGGTTTTTCACGCTCAGAAACACGCGCACGCGATACGTGTGAGAAAAAATTGTCCCAAACATTTCGTACAAATTTTACAATTCCATTTTGTTATCCCCTACTAAAATTAATGGCTTTAATCATGTTCTTTATTCTGGGTAGGAATAATTAATACTTTTTCTCAAAAGGAAAAAAACAAATGTATGCTTTTTTTTAGCAGTAAACTGACTGTGTGGCATTATGTTACTTGTGTTGTCACCAAGACCAACAATCATAACAATGATGATATGAGAGGTTACAGAAGCCTTACCTTTCAATATAGAGTTAAAGCACAAAATAAAATCACAAACAACTTTTGACACAACTGTTCTCACAGACAGGCAAAGAAACACTAAACATGAGTTAAAATTGGAATGGAGTTTTATTTAGCAAATAGCATTTTAACTAATGACAACATCACATTTACGATCTAATGATAATGACCTTTAATGATGGACTCATTAATTAATGGGTATAACACATTTGGGTAAGTACCAAAAAGTGACACTTTCATTAAGTCATAATTGTAAGTACCTATTGTTATCTTTTCCAATGTGACATGAAAGTTACCCATATGTAGAAATGTATGGTTAGTTTTGGTGATAATGGAAAAAGTTAGTACAAGAAACTAGAAACTACCCTGAGACTCTTACATCTGGAAAAATACAAATGACTCATATTTTAAATTGACTTTAGCTTGACATGTTTCATGCTAATCCACAGCCCTACCTCTAGGAACCGCGGCAGCTGCAGCCAAAAGCGCACTGCGCGTCACTGCAATGTTAACACAAGTGCCAGTTTTTGACCCTCACCCATTATGAATTTATTAACTTAAAAAAATGCTAATAATAATAACATAATGCTGTAAATGTGTTTATTTATACTTAAGTACATAATTTGCATGCAAAAATGAGTTCACGTGAGAGCTTGAGGTACTTGGCCCAAATTGATAATAACATTCCATTAGCATATTATTTATAAAACTGGTTTTGATTTAAATATTTGATGTTATCAAGGTTCATAGTAAAATATTCTATACTGTGTTATATATAAATATGTTAACATAAGTTTTGCATTGTCATGAACAGGATATGTGGAACTTGTAGGCTGTGTTTAGCCCAGGGCAAAAGTTTTTCACAAGGGGTTAACAAAATGTGAGGAATTTGACAGAGCTGAGGTTTGACCAATGAAACTGTTTTCTAAAAGTTCAGAATTGTTCAGGGTACATATTGCCTGGTAAGCAAGATCAGCAATTCCTGGCATAACAGATCAAAATATTGCCAATGGAATCCTTGATGTGACATCCAGGCATATTTTTATATAGAGTTCATACTTGGTTTATCAAAATAGGCCTTTATCATTGGAAGAATCCAGTTGTTTGTTGCCATGTATAGGTTCTGCGGTGAGTTAAGATTGCTCTGCAAAAATAGATGGGAGTCTCAGTAGTCAATTTTTAAGTCTATTCAGTAACAGAGGAACGAGGGAGTGGACAGCAACATGTTATTGATAGATCAGCTGTACTTCACTCCGGGTTGCCCCCAATTCGCAAATTTCCCCAACTAGTTTTTCAGAGCAATCTTAAACCATCACAGGACTTACAAGTGAGTGAATTTCCAAAAAAAATTTACTTAAATTAATGGTTAATAAAAACAAAACCACGATTGCTTCATTTGTGTAACGAAAATTACCTATACAAAATGTATGGGTACACAAATGAATCAATTAACTTTTGTTTTTATTAAAGCCCTTAACTACGTTTTTTTTTTTAAAACAACTCAGGTAGTTATACTCATTTAAACATAAAAATATCCTTAGCAAAATTAAAATTGATTGAGTTGTTTAAAGTGAAATAAGTTACTAAATTTTACTCTTAATTTACAACAACATTAAAAAGACATTTTGTCACACCCAAGTTATACAAAATTAACTATTATCATTTTCAAATTATCCATCAGATAGTATTTAAGATACTAACGGAAAATTAATGAGACATAGTTCTCTGTAAGCCTATTAAAATTAATAATCATTAAATTAGAAAATATAGACAAGCAGATAGTACAGCTATTGTATTCTCCCTGCTATCTCATTGGTGTGTAGGTGATAAGAACACAGAAGTTGTTTGAAGAGGGTTCATTACAGATTAAAATCTATTAGATAACTATGAACCTGACTAGGTATTAGTATTAAAAATAAACTTTTTAGATAAAGCATGCACTAGACTAAGTCTTAAACTAATTTTATAAGAAATGAGATATACAAAACAGAGCTAAAGGGACCAAGTTTTCCCATAACAAATGAAACCATTCACAGTTGGATCTTAGGCTTATATAATTAGAAGAAAAGCAGGCACTTACCAAAGCAGATTAATTACTAGCACCCAAGCGCCTTATCTTTTTCGTATCGAGGGGAGTCAAGCACACATGAGCGATACAGTACGCAGAGCTGACGACCAAACTTGCCAGCAGGAGGAAAAGTACCCCGAATCGAAACACGTACAGTCTATCGTAAAAGTTGGCAGAAATATCGCCCTCCCCTTTTGGCAAAGCGAATAGAACAACAGTCACGATCGCCGCCACGGGAACAGCTATCTTGCCGACTACGTGACCCGTACGCACCGACACCCAACACAGCATTAACGTTACAAACCAAACCACTGCCAAACAATACACCCCCGGGCCGAAACTAGACATCTCCTATTTTATGCATTACAGAGGTTAGTTCATTTCATGCGGGAATGAGGGGTTTTACATAGACACATATAGAATTGTAATGAGTTATAGGTTTTCAGAAGGCGGTTTATACTAGTTTGCTTGTTTTAGCGATAAAAACCTTGAAAGACGAATTCACAACAAAAAAATCGTGCGTCACGTTCACTCACTGATTTGACAGATGACTGACTGACTGAATTGAATAGAGCAGAGCAAGTTCAGCAAGTACTGAGTGAAGTGAGCTGAAGCACCTTCAGTTCAGTTTGAGTGAGATTCTGCTGACTTTTTCCGAGTGAAAGAAATAAGCTCACAAGAATGAGTGTGAGTGAAAAGGGGAGATCACGGTAAACGTAGTGAAACTAGTCACAAATGCCATACAAGTACCAAAGTCACCAATCAGCACGTTCGTTTGGATTCAGCTCTGACATGACAATCATGACATGACGTTTCCTTGACCCATTGATGTAGGAAGGTCCTATCGGCCCTTAACATGATAGCGCACTTGGGAAATGTTCGTTTATTAATATAAACCATATCACAAAGTAATAGAGTCATTTTTCCGTGAAACCCTACATAGAGGCAAGTTGAGGACAGGTGAGCCTGCAACAAGGGAGCAGATTGTCTCGCTCACTCCTGTTTTCATTCTTGCCAGCCTAAAAAAATCTTTACGTCAAAAATAAAACATCGCTCAAGAAACTTACCTGAAAAATTCATACAATAATTTTATTTTAACGGTTTTGTGTCAAAGAATTAGAATCGCATTAATTGATTTGATTTTAATATACACTTAATTTAATAGACAATATATTCACTATCAAGTCTACTTTTTTGTAATGGTAACCTCTTAAGTCGCCATAATCCTTACATTGACCATGAATTTTTGCATTATGGGACAGTATTAGGCGTAATCAATTACTATTGAAATTAATTACACGGTTACATTCGAGTAATTGTGATTCCTCAGTAATTCATTACCTAGGTTATCAAAATTGCTGTAATAGTCTCCTGTGATTACATTTGTAATTCATTTCTTTGGAATCGGTATTATAAACCGCTGCTGTAAGCTTAATTCTTGAGTTATCAAATAAAACTACTACAGACTAGATTACTTCAATTAAATGCCAAACCTTTTCAATGTGTCAATTTCGTTAACCTTTTAACCGCCAAGGCGCGAAGTGAAACGCTGTGCTCCTAACGCCAAAGACG